>CAUYPK010001135.1:0-103842 GCA_963574355.1 Loris lydekkerianus
GGGAAGAAGGTAGGGTAAAAAACCATGTAGGCCTGTTCACAGGGGATTTTCTAAAATTTCTTTTCTTCTCTTTTCTAGATCTTCTTGGAGTGTTTTGATCTTGTTTTGCACGATCTCAGATCTGTTGGCATAAAAGCAGCACTTCTCCTGCAAAAATAAACAGATGCCTCCCTTTTTGGCAGTTAATAGGTCTAATCCCCTTCTTGTTGGGGCAAGTTTTTAAGGTCTCTTGCCGGAATCCAAATGGGTTTTTTCTCATTTTGAGAGAAAACACATCCGAAACCTCTCCCTGCTGTAAGGAGTGGGTCTGGTCCTCTCTACCCTCCTGTAAGCGGATCTCGCCATCAGACCCAGATGAAACTATAGGTCACTGATGAAGACCAATGCTTTTTAGGGAGATAAGTGGGGGTCTTCTTTGGAAAAATTTAAAATATTTAGTGTGAATAGAGCCTTTTTCAATTGATCGTGAGGGGGTATAGACTCCCCCTTTTGTTTTTGTAATTGACCCTTTAGGGTTTGATTGAACAGGGCTGGGAAATTTAAGGATTTGCTTGTAAAGCAAGGGCCATTGTCAGTTTTAATTTATAGCCCCACAGGGAGTTTAAAGGCTCGCCTTTGAGACTGAATTTGGATTTGCAATCACAGGACCAATGAAAGCCTTTTTTACAGCAAGGGCAGGGGGTGTGAGGGACATTCCCGCTTGAAGTGGCCCTCTTTATCACACCCGAAACATGTCCGCTTGCCTGCAGTAAGGGCTAATTGAAGGGAATTAATAAGTGTTTGGAGTTCTTCCTGGCGGTCTGCCTAAAGTGCAGAAACCATTGCCCTTGCTTGATGAGACGTGGAACCAACGTCTCTGGTAGCTATGATCCACCTCTCCATTGCCTGGCTTCTTAACCCGGCACAGGCGAGCTTACAATCAGTGGTCATGCCATCCCAGACTAAAGAACGGACAAATTGGTCCCGTAACTCTCCGGCAGGGAACTTTCTTTTTAGGCTTTTTTGGACTCTGTCTATAAAGGTGGAGAGGTCCTCTGTGTGTTTCTGATTGATTCCTGCTATGGGGGATTCAGTGGGGCCCTCATCTAATTTCTTCCATGCAGCTAGCCCATTGGCTCTGACCTGATCTTGGTAAGGAGCAGGAATAGCTGCCTGCTGGAGACCAGAGGAAAACTGATCAGCCGTACCATAAAGCATGCCATAAGTTATGGGTATGGGAGGTTGGGCGCTCTGATTACATTCTCCCCGAACACGGCACTCCTCCTGGAAGTAGGCCATCCACTTAAAGAATGTGGGGCCTGGGAGTACCGCTTTGGCTAGTTCTTTCCAGTCTTGGGCTACGCACGCTTGGTGCACTAGCCCTTCAAGTATGGTTTCTGCCCAGGGTGAGTTAGGGCCATCCTCAGAAACTGCCTTTTTTAGATCTTTGAGATCTTGAGCCTCTCAGGGGTACCAGGCCACGGGGCAATTACCTCTGGGATTAATATTAACTGGAAAAAGGTTGGTAGCTCCGCCCTCAGTACCGCTTTCTTCACCATATGGTGGAGGTGCAGAGGGGGCCCAGAAAGGATAAGTTGGAGGATTCCCAAAAGGGTCGAGGGAAGGATAGAGAGGTTTGGGTTGACTCGGAGGGCCAATGAGGTCTGCTGACTCAGGGCTCTGATCTGGGTTCAGTTCTGCTTTGGGACTTTTATTCTCTACTTCTCTCAGGGTCGATGCTCCCTTCGTTTTCTTGGGGGGACGGGGGAAGCCCTTTAAGGCAGTTAAAGTAGGGAGTGTCCCAAGTAGGGGAATCTCCCCCCTTTCTATATGCGCTCTTCTGATTAATCTCTCAACCCTATCCCAGGTGTCCCAGTCAAAGTCCTGGTTGCTCTCCGGAAGCCAGGATGCGACCTTAAGTAAACATTCCCAGGCTTGAAGGGCCTGACTATCCGAGAGATCTAGTCCTCTGCTTTTGAGTAAGATTTTAAGGGATTCCAAAGCAGGGTCAAATTTGGAATTGGACTTCCCCATAATTTACAGGGGTACACTCACCCACAGACCAATTGGCCCGTCAGCGAACTTCTGGACGAAAAGTGAAAGTGGAGCTCCTCACACAGGGCACCAGTCTGCCAGGCTGTCTGGCAGGTCCAGAAGAGGGGAGAGTAGGGCCAGCCTGACTCTGTCCCTGGGGCTGAGCAGGATGGTGAGCATCGACTACCTGAACAGGAACACACAGAGCCGGGAGTCTGTCGAAGCAGGAACTCAACTTTATTGCATCAAGCAGCTGCATGGGGAAGGAGCGGGGAAAGGAGGCGGGGGATGAGATGCGTGACAGGGTTGGGCCAATGGCATGGTACCACGTTGGCTGTATCTAGGTAGAGGCAGTTTCAGGCCGGGCCTTGCTGAGTCATTGCTACTCAGCTCAATGGATCTACTTCTAGTCAGGCTCGGGAAGTTGCACTAGGCCTCAGGCACATGGCAGGGCCCAACATAACAGCACGTTTTTCCGGGACTACTATTTTTAAATATAACAGAAAGTTTAGAAGAATGAGTATCAATTGATCAGTACATTAGCAGATTCCAGGAAAAGGTTAATTTGTTTTTACAATATACCTATGAAGTGATTGTGTGATTATTGATTAACAGTGTGTACATGCAGAACTGGCTATTTAAGCTGGTCAGAAATAAAGAATTTTGCTACATGCCACCAGAGCTTTTATTCCTCTTTGCCTCATACCATTTCAATAAGCAGGTCTAACCTCTGTGTCATCAACCACCCTAATGGCCTTCACACAACATCTCTGAGGCAGCAGAAAACACTCAGGCAGGAAGTGGCCTCCTCCTTAGCACAAGCTTGAAGTCCTCCAGGTTTGGGGTGGAGGGCAGGGCCTCTCTGGGACCATTAGGGCCAAGCTTATATGTTTGTATGCATTAAGTTTTCTCCTACAACAAGCTTTTAGTGAACGCATGCTGAAGCCAAGTACCAAGAGCTTTGATTTGTCAGTGTTGAAAGGAGGACAGGGAAAGGAAGCACAGCAGGGAGGAGAGATTTTAGGACCTCAGCTTCTTCCTAGCAGGCAATCTAATAAATCGAGGGAAGTGACATGGCAGTAAGACAGAGTTAATCACCTCCTTTTCTCTTCCTTGAGACTAGTTGCTATAAACGAGGGATGGGCAAACTACAGCCCCTGGACAAATCTAACTCATAAACAAATCTCACTCATGGTCAAATCTAGCTCTCTACCTTGTTTTGAAAATAAAGTTTTATTGAAATGCAGCCACACTATTTGTGTATTTACTGTCTCAGGTTGTTTTCGTGCTGAAACAGCACAGGTGAATAGTTGCAACAGCAACTGTATTGTTCTTAAAGTATTTATTCTCTGCCCTTTATGGCAAAAGTTCGTTGACTCCTGTTATGGATACACCCATAACATCCAGAACCATATTTTCTCAGTAGGGACTGACAGGTGGGAGAAACTTAAGGCCATGTGGACTGGTGGTGGTTTAGGATTGAACCTTGAAAGTTGCACTTTTTCTAGGAGAGCTCTGCTTTGCAGCTGTACACACAAGGCAGGATGCTACGATTCAGTGATGAGTGAAGGCAGAGCAGACTCCTCCTGCATCTGCTTTCCTTGGCAACTGAAGAGCAGTGTGGAAAAGGATGGATAAATGTCATGGATTCCTGCTGTGGATGTACAGTCAGACGCACTGGATGTGATGAACACCTGGCTGCACAAAAGGGGCATAAAAATGTTGAGTGAGAAAAGTAGGAAACAAAATGAGACCTGTAGAGCCAAAGTGTTTATGTTAAAATATATGCAGGCAAATCAACAATTTAGATCTTGTTATACTTCTTCTTCTTTTTTTTTAATCTACTGTATATTTATTCTTTTTTTATTATTAAATCATAGCTGTATACATTAATGTGAATATGGGCCACCATACACTAGTTTCATAGACCGTTTTACACATTTTCATCACACTGGTTAAAATAGCCTTCCTGGCATTTTCCTAGTAATTGTGCTAAGACATATAAATTCCACATTTACTAAGTTTCACATATACCCTTGTAAGATGCACCGCAGGTGTAATCCCACCAATTCCCCTTCCTCTACCCACCTCTCCCCATTTACCTCACCCCTTCCCCCTATTCTTAGGATATAACTGGGTTATAGCTTTCATGTGAAAGCCCTAAATTAGTTTCATAGTAGGGCTGAGTACATTGGATACTTTTTCTTCCATTCTTGGGATACTTTACTAAGAAGACTATGTTCCAGCTTTATCCATGTAAACATGAAAGAGGTAAAGTCTCCATCTTTCTTTAAGACTGCATAATAGTCCATGGTGTACATATACCACAATTTATTAATCCATTTATGGATCAATGGGCACTTGGGTTTTTTCCATGATTTAGCAATTATGAATAGGGCTGCAATAAACATTCTGGTACAAGTATCTTTGTTATGGTGTGATTTTTGGTCTTCTGGGTATATGCCCAGTAGAGGAATCACAGGATTGAATGGCAGATCTATTTTTAGATCTCTTAAGTGTTCTCCATATATCTTTCCAAAAGGAATGTATTAATTTGCATTCCCACCAGCACTGTAGAAGTGTTCCCTTCTCTCCACATCCACGCCAACATCTCTGGTCTTGGGATTTTGTGATATGGGCTAATCTTACTGGAGTTAGATGATATCTCAAGGTAGTTTTGATTTGCATTTCTCTGATGATTAAAGATGATGCGCATCATAACAAAGATATTTGTACCAGAATGTTTATATTCTTAAAGTGTTACAATAATGAAGAAAAGCAGTATTCTTTGTGAGAGTTCCAATGAAAACAATTACGACCATCCAGACTTGGTACTGATGGTTAGAGTAATGATTTTCTGTTTGTTTGTTTGTTTTTCGTCTTATATTAAAGCCTTTTAATATACTTTGTTTAGTAGGAAGGAGCCAAATATTTATAATCAATATTAAAATACAAAGAATATTATCTAAATAGAAAATCACAATTCTTCCCTAGGGGAAGAAAGCTTAGTAGAAGTATTATAAGGACAGGTAATATTTTTATATTTACTTATATTGCTATACTATCACTGTTTTCAAATAACATGGCAAAAAACAGATTACATTGTTCTCTGCCTATACAAACTTGTGAATTCTCACAAGAGTAGGCCCTGCAGCCATGCTTGAGGACACTCCTAGGATAGCACTGAAGCTATCACCGTGTCTATTCAATGTCATCAGGGTCTGGGTGTGCAAAAAAATAACCAAAATTAGAACAGCAAGTAGATGTACAGAGTGGAGGTTGCATATGCTGCCAAAGATATATTTGCTCAAAAGTATATTGGTACACTTGGGGTAACTGAAAATTTTTCTTTAAAATATGAAAGTACATATAATAATTTCAGAAATTAAGGCATTGAAATATTCAGTTTGTCAATTTGGAATTTAAAATTTAATTTTTTTAATAAGCTAATTTGTTAGACTAAACTGAATCTTGTACTTATCTGTGATTGCTTTATTAGCTAGTCAATCTAGTAGTAATTTCTATCATAGCCAACACTTTCAATATCTAGAACATTGTCATTATTACTCCTTTACTAGGGTAGGGATCACAGAGGTTGACTCTCTTTCCCTAAGGGCAAAAAATGTTTAAAGGAGACTATCTTTTTAATATGCCATTGCATGTTTGGGGAAATATTCTTTATTCTATTGTGAAATTGAGTTGAGGCATAAGGGATTTGGACTATAACTGAAGAGTAGGTAATGAGCCCAGGGCTATCTATTAGCCCTTCACAGAGAAGATTTTACCCATCACTAAGCATCTGCCAGCTGGCAGGGACTTCCTCCCAATCAGGCCTGGTGGCATGCGGATACAAACCAAGAAATAATAGGAAGGCTTCTTGGACTTCATGTTCTCTTTCCTAATGTGTGAGAAAATTAACTTTTCTGCTCGGCGCCTGCGGCTCAAGCCACTAAGGCACCAGCCACATACACCTGAGCTGGCAGGTTCGAATCCAGCCCAGGCCCGTCAAAACAACAATGATGGCTGCAACCAAAAAATAGCCGGGCATTGTGGCAGGCGCCTGTAGTCCCCGCTACTTGGGAGGCGGAGGCAAGAGAATCGCTTGAGCCCAGGAGATGGAGGTTGCTGTTGCTGTGAGCTGTGATGCCACGGCACTCTACCCAGGGCGACAGCTTGAGGCTCTGTCTCAAAAAAAAAAGAAAATTAACTTTGCACAAATATTATAATTTGAAGAAATTTATGGTATTCATTTAAGAAGACCCATTCATGAAAAGGCTGAGAACTCCATCTTCCTGAGGCCAAGTTAAGCTAACATACGAATGCACTGTACTGGGTTCAAAATCCAATTTTCTTGCTTTATAGCTATGGCAGCTTAGGCAAATTCCTTAATCTCTTTTTGCACTCTCACATATAAAAGGAGAGTAATAAGAATACCCACATGATTATGAGCATTAAATGAGACAACATATATAAGTAGGTTAAAGTAGTATTGGGGACATTGGGAACACTTACCAATTATTAGCCATAGTTATAACTATTGGAGATAAGAACACAGAGGAAAATAACAACCAAAAATGTAAACTACATTAAGAAATCAGTGATTTCTTAGAACACATTTTGGGAATTCTCGGAATAAACATCTTTACTGACATGTGCCCAACACAGTATTAGGTCACACACAAAAAAGTTTTTTTAAAAATTCATCTACATATTTGGGTAGATGAATATTAGTAGTACTACTAATAGTATTACTCACAACATTATTATAACAATTTAATTATAAAAATCCTTAAGAATTTGGCATTACTAATAACCAGTCAAAACCCTAGTTGAGCTATTATTAATTATCATCATCATCGCTATGATATAGTTAAGTTCAGAGCAGAGTTTGAGAAATACATACAGGGGCATAATTATAATTTTATAATAGCATAAGAACAGAAGAGCTAACATTTCAAACCATATTAAGAATGAACACAGTTTTTCCAGATGCAGAGGAGGGAGGAAGGAGCATTCATGGATGCCACAAGTTAGTGTTTTACCTAAACTTGACTTGTTTCCAAAAAGTCTCTGGGGCCCACAATTACTTCATTGAGAAACTGCTTTGGAATTGAGCATGTTCACACAAACTAATCAATCAACAGGTAATTGAGCACCAGTTCTGTGAAATATGCAGAAGAAGTGCAGACAGACTCCCAGCTGGTTTTCCTATATCCACAATCTCTTTTCTATAGCAGACTTTCATGAGGTTGACGCACTAACCTCCCTAAAGTGCAGTTTTCATCATGCCGGAACTACAAGGGACATGAGTGGTTCTCCAATGCCTGTGGTATCAAGCCCAGATAACTCTGTCTAGATTTAAGGATCGGATCCTCCACAGTCTTACAATTCAGAGTAGGGACACCTGGGATTGGTTAGAAGTAGGTAATCTCATACCTCAATCCAGACCTACTAAATTAGGGTCTTCATTTTAACAAGATCCCGAGATATGCAAGTTAGAGAAACACTTTTCTACAATATCCTGTAAACTAAATCAGACAAAAATCACCAACCCATGACATAACCAATGGTCCCATCTAGAATGAAATCTTTTCAGTTATTTCTATGCATCCAAAGCCATCTCTTTGTTCATACTCTTAATTCTATGAGTAATGCTCTATTTCTTGGATACCTATATCTAAATCTCACCTGTACTGAGAGGCCTGTAAAACTATCCCCTATATGAAGATAAAAAAGGAAACATCCTCTTTGAAACTAAGACTATTTCAAACCGTACTAATTTTCCTGAATACTTCTTAAAACTAAATCAACACCATTTCACTCTTTTGTTATTCATTGAATAAGCCTTTCCTTTCCCTACCTCAGTCAGCTGGGAGTCAGAGCTGTAATGGTTCTGCAGAGATGCCTTTAGTTCCACAGGCAAGAGGAGCAAGTGGGTAGATGGGAGGGGGCCGCCCCGTTTTGGATAAGGCCACATAATTTGTGCTTTTCTTGTTGAAGGTATTTAAACAAAGTGACATTTTGTAATACTGTTGAAGTATATTAAAACCTTCATAATATGAAATAGATTAAACATTTTGGCCAGGCATGGTGGCTCTTGCCTGTAAACCTAGCACTCTGAGAAACCATGGCAGGAGAATCCCTTGAGCTAAGGAGTTCAAGACCAGCCTGAGCCAGAACAAGATCCTATTTCTAAAAAGTAGAAAAAGTTAACCAGGTGTTTTGGCGGGTACCTGTAGTCCCAGCTACTTTGGAGGCTGAGGCAGGAGGATGGCTTGAACCTAAGAATTTGAGGCTGCTATGAGCTAGGCTGAGGCCCAGGGAATCCAGCTTGGGTAACAGAGTAAGACTCTGTGTTCAAATAAGAAGAAAGGAAAAGGGGACAGTGCCTATGGCTTAGTGAGTAGGGTGCCGGTCTCATATACTGAAGGTGGTGGGTTCAAACCTGGCCCCAGCTAAAATGCAACAACAAAAAAAAATAAAATAAAAAATAAAAATGTTTAAAAAAAAAAAAAAGAAAAGAAAAGAAATAGATTAAACATGTCAACTGATAAGAGCAAGGCACACAGATATTGTGTTTTGTTTCATGCTAATTATTCCTCATAAGTAGCATTGTCACAAATGCTCATTGTAAATGCTCATTGTATATATTTTTTTAATGGAGCAAAAATATGTCTTCATTCATTCAACAAATTCTAGAATTTTAAAATAGCTTCCATTTGTCCTTTTCTGACTTCTTACATTTTAGACATGGTAGGCACTAAATAAATACTTGTTGATTGAAGACAGTCTTTGATCTCAAGCTGGGGATGGGGTTTCCACACATGGAGCAACAATTGCACAGATGTGCCCCTTCCCTCCCACTGCTGTTCATGACATCAGGACATGTTCATGAATTTGCAATGACACTTTGGTTTACTGGTAGTATCTTTTGTTTTTTTTATTTATTTTATTTATTTATTTTATTTTTTTTTAAATTTTTTATATTTTTTAGTATCTTTTGGATCAAAAAGTTCCTCTAGGGTGCCATGGAAATTTCTGTTTCTGTATAGCTACTGTTTGCAACCACCAGAGACCGTGTTGGAGTAGAGCCAACCAAATGGAACTGGCTAGTAAAAGCTTTTGTGGGTGAGCATGTTGGAAACAGGTTTCATGACCATTTGCTAGCAAAACCTCAGCGGGAGGAATTTTAACCAACATAAGCACATGTAAAGGTTTGATTTGGAGACTGGAGGGAAAGGGGACATAAAATAATGAAGTATGTAACAGCCTATATTCTTTAATAGTAAAAATAGAAGTTAGCTTTCTTGTTGTTGCAAAACTAGTCATCAGTTCTTTGGGTAAAAACAGATGGTTCTGGTAGATAGCAAATGTTGTAAAGACCCCATGCTCCAAGCAGCGGCACTGGAGTGCATTATGGTTCAATGTTACGCAAGACCTTTGAGAGCCCCTTGGTTCCTTCAGTGCAATTGAGAGTGGGGGGTCATATAAGGAAACATAAAAACCAAATTAAGCAGAAACTCTACTTCCAAGTAACATGCACTAGAACCTTACAAGATCTGATAGTAGATGAAAAGAGCATATTACTTTGACTCAAGAATCAGCAATTACTTCATATTTATCATCTTCAAATTGGTTACAACTTTCCATTATCTTACTCAGCGATCTTGCTGAAGACAAGTTTTCCCACCCGATGTGCAATTTTCTCTTCAACTTTTAATTTCTCTGGATACAGAAGAAAAGCTCTGGACCCTTAATGGAGCAATTATTGCTTAAGTGAGTGTGGAGTTTGAGGATAGTGCCAAAATCCTCCTTTCATCTAGAGAACAAGTCTGACCGAGGCAGCAGCTTAATCTCTGTCTGCAGCACCTGGTTTTAGACAGAGGAGCCAGATCAAGCCTGGAAGGGGACCTCATTCTTCACCGCAGGTCACGCCCTGCCGTCTCCCTAGGTTCTTGAATGAATGCCAACTAGGACTGAGTCACATGTCTCCTTGGAGGTGTTAGGTAACTCTTCAGGAAGAACTGATTGTTTTTCTCATTTAGACTGTTTCTCCAGAGTAGAATTTGCAAACTTGTTGCTGAATATGCTGTTTGCAGATCATTGCTGGGTTTCGCACTGGTACTTGAAACATTC
This sequence comes from Loris lydekkerianus, assembly GCA_963574355.1. NCBI lineage: Eukaryota > Metazoa > Chordata > Mammalia > Primates > Lorisidae > Loris > Loris lydekkerianus. Next base: position 10,150 of record CAUYPK010001135.1, read on the forward strand.
ATTAAGAAGCAATTCATCTTAACTCCCAGATCTGAATTTGTGGAGTGGGTCCACCTCATTTTCTATGACATCGTCCCAGAATTTAAGCAACAGAAAATAAGAAGTTCATAAGCTAACAGTTCACTGGAATATGCCTATGCAAGGAATTTATTGCTTCATAGCTTGTGCCATGGTTTCAGCAATTCTAATTGTTTTAAGTGGTTTTTTTTTTTTCTTTTTTTAAAAATACTGGACTGTCTTAGATTTCTAAGACATTTTCTCTGTCCTTTACGTAAGAAGTTCTTCAAATATTTCAAGATAGGATCCAGGCTTTCTTTATGTGTATGTATAGATTTCTCTTTTAAATGAAACTTCTCTTATTCTTTTAGCTACTCTTAAGGTTATAAAACTTCATCATGAATGACAAGTTAGGTTTTTTTTGTTTGTTTGAGACAGAGTCTCACTTTGTCACCCTGGGGTAGAGGTGGCATGGCATCATAGCTTACAGCAACCTCAAGCTCAAGCCATCCTCCTGCCTCAGTCTCCTGAGTAACTGGGTCTACAGGCCACAATGCCCAGTTGTTTTTAAGAGACAGGGTCTTGCTCTTGCTCAGACTGGTCTCAAACTCCTGAGCTCAAGCAATCCTCCCACCTCGGCCTCCCAGTGTGCCAGGATGACAGGTGTGAGCCACTGTGCCCAGCCTAAGAAATTAGTTTTTCAATAACAACCTTTTGAACTAGCCTGCTTACACTGACCTCAACTGAAGATTAAAAAAAAAAAAAAAAAAAAAACATGTAAGATCTGTATTTTAAATAATCTTTTTATGTTTGGTTAAGTTTTGATTGGTATAATTAGTCATCTGTAATATGTAAGATATGATCTAGAAGTTGCTTTTTAAACCTCAGATTGATAAACCAGCTCCAGTAAGCATCTTTTTGGTTGTCTCCTTTAATGAAAATATTACTAGACCCTACTAAAAAGTGATTGAAAAAATATACTGAAATATTCCTGCCAGCTACTGGTATAAAACTTCTCATCAGAGAACTATCACAACTTTAGGATGAAATGTTTGCTCTCTAAATATAATTTTTTTCAGCTGTTAAAATCTCTTAGATCACTCTGCTTCTTAATTACAGTTAAAAACACTTTTATTACACAGTATCATATTAAAATACAGTCACTGTAAAACTCCAAAACATTTATGAAAATATCATTAGCTAACATTTTAAATCAGAATTCAAGACAGTTTGACTATTTCTTCCACGCCCACAAGAGTTTTTTCCTGGTCTTTACAAAGCGTTAAAGTGACTTGTCCAACAATGTACGTTTAATAGTCACCCAAGTGACAGCAACATTTTAAGGCCTCATGCTTCTACTTCTCATTAAAATTGCTGTATTCCTGAAGCTTGGCCACATTTTATGCTTAGCCCTTCGTTTATGCTTGATATTCTACAGTTTCCCTCCTATATCAGATTTTGCTTTGTCTTTAGTATTTTCCTTAGTTTTCTTACTGGTATTCAAGGATTAGGAAAAAGATCTTTGATGTGCAAACTAAAGTATATCTGGATAAAAGGTAAATAATCCCATAGGCTGTGGAGTAGAGTTGATATTTGAACACTGGAGGTTATTTTTCTTCATGAGTTCACTCTCCTATTCAGGTTAGGTGAGGCAAGGTAGCGACTGGCTGGAGTGAGTTTTGAATTGCTGAAAAACTTCTCAAAATGGAACAGCGACAAAATATAATCAATGAAGTGGAAAGGTCCAAATATATCTTCTTATCAAGTCTTATACTTGTCCAACAGTTATAAGCCTCTCGGAAAACATTTAGATGTGTGGGTGGAGGCAAGTTGCCCATTAAATTGTAAGGGGTGTTATCAGATTCATCAGGACTTGGTTGTAAATTTGACTGCACAGTTTGGCTCATAGAGGAATGAGGAGGGCATATCTGATTAAAGTGCACGTTGCTGCTGAGGCAACTGAATGTTGCCATAGCAATTGAGATGAAATGTGCAAGAAGTGAGATAATTAAATCTAACCCCTTTAGTAGTTCTGACAGTCCATGTACTGCCAATAGAAAAGTTATCTACCAGTATTAAGATAAAACACATTCCTCGCAAGAACATCTCCTTACTAGTGTTTTGTTGTTCCTTTTCTAAATACATTGCTTTAGGTGTCTAATTTGAATGTTCTCTTTTAATAATCAAATACCATTTTGACCTTGGTCTACAACAGCCTAGAATTTCTGCTGGTTTATTGTATCATGGGAGCAAATAGCTATAAAAAATATCCAATTTTTCCCCTCTAGTTCTAAAAAAAAAAAAAAGTATAAGCTCAAAGCTGTCACATTTGAGCTTGGAATTTATAATATCTAGAACGTGCTGCCCTCTTCAGGAGCTGATGCCTAAAAATGCTTTTTTTTTAAAAAGAGATTAGAAACTATAAATATGAGTTGTACTATCAAAAATTGTATTAATAATTCTTTAGAATTAAGTACCACATATAATTAAATAGTTCTAAGTTTAAACTGTTTCCCTTAAAACTTACATTAAAAAATCAGTATATAAAATTTTGATGGAAATTATTAATATGTATAATTAAATACAAATAATAATTTCCTGAAAGGAAACTATTATCATAATAGAGTGAATTCCCCAAACATTACAGAATTTCAAACTTCCATTATTATCCAAATGTTTTAAAAAGTAAAAAATCTTTTTTAAAAAGTTATTTTCTATGTGAAATTCTAAGTAGAACACCCTTCACATTCTAATTTTATTTTTTAGCAAATTTATTTTTAAATTTGGGAACATTAGCACTTACAGTCTGAAGCTTTTGCTCATTTTCATTTACAGAAACACTCCTTTGAAGAATAATGATTTCATATATATTAACACATTGTAATTTTTATTCGAAATAAATTCACTGTTAAAAAAAATTTAAGCATCCTGGGCAGCGCCTGTGGCTCAAAGGAGCAGGGCGCCATCCCCATGTACTAGAGGTGGCGAGTTCAAAACTAGCCCCAGCCAAAAACTGTAAAAAAAAAAAAAAAAAAAAAATATATATATATATATATATATATATATATATACACATATATATGTATGTATATAAAAGCATCCAAAATGTCATTATCTGGAAGCAAATCCCTTTCATGTATATGTTATCTATTAAAATTTCCTTGCTATTATACAGTTCTGACAGAAGGCTATGAACTTAGTGTATTTTTCTCTTAATTAGGTTTATGATACTTAAAAAAAGAAAGGAACAGAAAATGACCAATGCTTAATAATATTAATTATCAGGATGTAAGAAAAGAATGTTTTTTACATCTTGATCTATTCCTTTATATTAGAATCATTAATACAAAGGAAGATGACTATGTACTAATTATTAAAAATATAAGTAAGCATCGGGTACAGGGGCTCACACCTGTAATCCTAGCACTCTGGGAGGCTGAGGCGGGAGGATCCCTTGAGCTCAGAAGTTTGAGACCAGCCTGAGCAAGAATGAGACCCTGTCTTTATTAAAAAATAGAAAAATTAGCCAGGCATTAGGGCAAGGGCCTATAGTCCCAGCTACTTGGGAGGCTAAGGCAAGAAGATAGCTTGAACCCAGAAGTGTGAGGTTGCTATGAACTAGGATGATGCCATGGCACTCTAGCCTGGGTAGCAGAGTGAAATTCTGTCTCAAAACAAACAAATGAACAATATATATATTGTTTATTTATATATGTAAATATATATTGTTTATATACATATAAATATATTTATTGTTTATATATGTTAAACAATATATATTGTTGTACATATATATATATTTTATTGTTATACATATGTTAACATAACATATATATTGTATAAACAACATATATATTGTTAACATGTATAGTTTATATATATATTAAAGTAAATATGAATTAGAAATTTTAAGAATGTAATGAGTTTAAGAACAAAGGTCTTTTCAAAATATAATTTTGTTCTAATTCTTATCATCTGATGGAATTAAAAGAACCGTGTAGGTAATCAACAGAAAACAAGAAAATGAATAGTTTTTGATTTTGAAAAAATGGGAGCTTAGACTCCTAATTTTGTTTCTTCACACCTACATCAGACTTTTAGTTCCAGATTCCACACAAGAAATGCATGTATATTTAAATGGATGTAATGATTATTAAGGTTGACTTTAGGGAAATAGAATGCCCCCCAACTTTCCCTTAAAGAATTTTAGGTATCACCGTCCAATTTGTATCAATGAAAAATTCAACTGAGCTAAAGAGCAAAGGGGGGAAGAAATGACTAATTTCTTTTGGCCCCATATTCGTTTGTGGGAAACAAAATATTTTATTCCTGTATTTAAAAGGGCCTAGGAAAATAATTGCTAATCCTAAAGCGGCTGTCCCAAGCCAGGTAATAGATGTGCAAGGATTCTTAAATCACTGATTTGTGTTTTCTGCAATACAGTTACTTCATTTTTGTCTTGCTACTGATGCATTACATTTGGCCGTTCGGGATATCCCTGTGGATGGAGGTATGATAAATAATAATCTTTTTTTCTTTGCAGGGTATTTATGGCACAATGATAAATTTCATCTGTCCCAGAATGGTAAGTAAAGAGCTCTTTCTTTATTTGATAGAACAAAACACAAATAAGAAAAGGTGAATGGTTATAATAAAAGCGAAGTATCATTCACTAAAGTATTATGTGATAATTACAAGGCAGTTTACACTTTTGCAAATAAATGGATGCTGTATTCAAATTCTGTAAGCATTCACTAAATATGCTACAGGCTCTTCAGAGGGAATATAAGTTTTTGTTTTCTCTGTTGGATTGCAGTTGAACAGAGTGCATTCAACATTTTGTTTTCTGGGGTAATTTATTTTAAAATATACACAGATAAAGAAATAAATATGGTTTGCATTCTATAAGCAGAAAGAGAAAACATATCTGTGATACATACTGAGGGTGGATAAGAGCTCTTTGGAATTTTTACTGTTGCATAAAAACTGATTGTAATTTATGTTTGACCAGGGCTTTGCAGCATCTGTGATTTTAAAAATGTTTATTTTCTAAAAGCATATGTCAACTTCTCCTAGGCAGGCTAGCTACTGTATGATTTGGGGTAAACACATAGTTTTGCTGTTTTTGTGCTTTTATGACTTAAAAAGGTAATGTTTAGTTTTAGGCTTGATCATAACCTCTTAAAAATCCAAATAACAACACAAATTAATCTTATTGAATTGGAAAGGTCAGTGTAAAATTATATTTCTCAGCAAGTTATTACTTTACATAAAATTATAACAGAATTGGTTCTCTGACTATCTAGGCACAACTCAAAGCAAAACTATCAAAGCAGAGAGGATCAGGAGGAAAGCATGCAGAAATTATTCTCAGCTGTTCTCCAACAGAATGAACAGAGAGACCAAAGATTTAGCTGTATGATTTTGAGTAAGATACATCATATACTTGGGTTTAAGATTCCTGAGCTGTTACATCAGAGAGTTATATTGGAATATTTTTGATAAAGTCGAAATTCCTTTCTAGCCCAAGCATTTTACCATAAAGTGATATATCCTTGAACTTATTATACATAGTATAAAATAATATTGCAAGACTTGGAGTCATTAGAATGAAAAGATTCTAATGATTAAAGGGTTAAGTCTCATTCACTTAAGTGAGACTCATACCCAAATTTGGTTGAAAGTCTCATCAAATTGTGTAAGTAAAATATTATATATTGTCTATTTTTATAAAATTCATTTCATATTGCTATTTTAAAAGTGTTAACTAAAAATTTAGTCTAAATTTCCTCCCTTTATTCTGAGTACCATAACATTGCAAATGGTCTGCAAGAGAAAAATCTAGCATTGATCTTTCCTAAAGGGTGAAGAACCAAATTCATGCTGATTTGTGTAAATGCAGAAATGTATATTTTGGGCAGTACCTGTAGCTCAGTGGGTAGGGCCGCATACACCGAGGCTGGCAGGTTTGAGTCCAGCCCAGGCCTGCTAAACAGCAATGACAACTGGGACCAAAAAAAATGGCTGGGCATTGTGGTGGGAGGCTGCAGTCCCAACGTGGGAGGCCGAGGCAAAAAATTTCTTAAGCCCAAGAGTTTGAGGTTGCTGTGAGCTGTGATTCCACAGCACTCTACTGAGGGCAACATAGTAAGATTGTCTCAAAAAAAAAAAACAAATGTATATTTCACCTGAAATAACTTTATATTGCCAAACAGCTAATTTGACATGCTGGGGAATCGCATATTTAAACTCATAATTTCCTTTTTTTATCCACTTTAGTAAACAACATTGTCATTTTAGAAAGAAAATAAAATTTACCTCCTGTCTATAACCAAGATCAGGGGCAATGTAACAAATTATTGGGTAAATAAAACATCTGCTCATTCAAAGTAATGATTTCTGATTCATAAGTGTGCTAATTTAAGCAAACAGCCAAAGTTCTGAAAAACTATGTGAACTTAATTGAAATGTAAATATGAATTTTATTGACATGTATCTATTAAACAAAACTTTAAAACAGAATAAATTCTCAGCATTTCATTTTTTTCCCCTAAGAGATTAATGATAAATACCAACTACTTAGGTAAAGTACATCTTTTAATGTAATTAATCTTCACTTCAGCAAAATAGCTCTCCCCTCTCATTTCCTGGCTTGGCTGTACTTCACAAAAGTTGAATACATAGTTCTGCGAACAGTCACACCATCTGCTCTTCAACAATAATAAAATATTCTTTATTTTTGAACATGTTAATAAAAACGTATTACCTTGTTTCATTAAGAACACAGGTTCTGGCTTGGCATCCATTGCTCAGTGGTTAGGGCACCAGCCACATACATTGAGGCTGGCGGGTTCAAACCCGGCCCTGGCCAGCTAAACAACAATGACAATAACAACAACAACAAAAATAGCCAGGTGTTGTGGCGGGAGCCTATAGTCCCAGCTACTTAGGAGGCTGAGGCAAGAGAATTACTTAAGCCCAGGAGTTTGAGGTTGCTGTGAGCTGTGATGTCATAGAACTCTACTGAGGACAACATAGTGAGACTCTGTCTCAAAAAAAATAAATAAATAAAAGATTTTGAAAAAAAGCAAAAGTCAAAACAGTCCTCTCCTTTTTCCTTAAAATTGCATGCAGTTACTCTTGTAGATCCGTTTGGAATCTCCAGTTTCACAGAAATTTTTGGTCCATTTACAGGAAGGGTATTCAATTTAATTAGCAAAAAGAAATTGATGAGCAAGGCACAGTAGCTCACGCCGGCAATCCTAGTATTCTGGGAGGCTCAGGCAAGAGGGTATCTTGAGCTCAGAAGTTTGAAACTAGCCTGAGCAAGAGCTAGACCTTGGCTGTCCTCCAAAAAAAAAAAAAAAAAGAAAAGAAAAAAGAAAGAAAGAGAGGGAGAGAGAGAGAGAGAGAGAAAAAAAGAAAAGTTAGCCAGGCCTTGTGGCGGGTGCCTGTAGACCCAGCTACTCAGGAGGCTGAGGCGGGAGGATTGCGTGAGCACCCAGGAATTTGAGGTTGCTGTGGGCTAGGCTGACGCCATGGCTCTCTTTGCCTGGGCAACAGAGTGAAATTCTGTCTCATAATAACAACAATAATAATAATTTTAAATATCTGATAAATTCCTCTATTTTGTTCTTCTTCAGGAATATCTTGGGGGCCATGGTCTTTTTCTCTTCCATGCCCAATCTTGGAAGGAACTTGTCACTGCTTCCTCTGTACACACAAAACTTCACTGAAATTTGTTAAAATCTACCAATCAATCTGAAGAAAAGTTATCTTTATTATATCTTTAGTGTTCCAATCCAAGAATATGATCAACCCTTCAAATTTACTTAGATTTTCTATGTTTTTTATAAAGGTTTTATTTCCCACATAAATTTGTTAGATTTATCCTTAAGTACTTTTTTTTTTTTTTGCAGTTTTTGGTCTGGGCTGGGCTTGAACCCACCACCTCTGGCATATGGGGCCGGCACCCTACTCCTTTGAGCCACAGGTGCTGCCCTCCTTAAGTACTTTTTTTATAAAATATTTTTTAAAATTCTCTCTTTAGTGATTTTTTTAAAGTCCCCCCCCCCCCAACAGTCTCATTCTGTCCCCCTTGGTGGAGTGCCCTGGTGTGATTATAGCTCACAACAATCTCAAACTCTTGGTCTCAAGTGATCCTCTTGCCTCAGCCTTGTGAGTAGCTGGGACTTCAGTTGTATGCCGCTATGCCCAGCTAGTTTTTCTACTTTTAGTAGAGATGGGATCTCCCTCTTGCTCAGGCTGGTCTTGAATTCCTGAGCTCAGGGTATTTACCTGCCTCAGCCTCCCAGAGTGCTAAGACTACAGGTGTGAGCCACCATGCCTTGATAATTTCAAGGGCACCAAAATACAATTAATTTTTATATTTTTATCTTCAAGCAGTCTAAACTTTCTTATTATTCCTCAAAATTGATCTGTATTTTATCTTAGATTTCCTATATAAATAATCTTACCTTTTGTGAGTAATGCCAGTTGTATTTCTCCCTTTCTAGTCTTTGTACTTTCATTTTCTTCCTCCCATGTACCACCAAGTTGACTTCTAGTACACGACTATATAGAAATTGTGACTATGGATAACACTATGTTTTTTCCTGATTTTCAAAAGGAAATCTTTTAACGTTTCACTATGAAATGGTAGAGTTTTTTGGTAGCTATCCTTCATCTAGTTAAGAAATTTTCCTTTAATTATTAGTTTGGTTGGCTGGGCACCCATAGCTCAGTGGTTAGGGCACCCTCCACATGCTCCAGGGTTGGTGGGTTCGAACCCTGTCTGGGCCTGCCTGCTAAACAAAAAAACAAACAAACAAATTATTAGTTTGATTTGAGTTATCTTTCATGAATGTTGGATTTTATCAAATGTTTTTTCTACATTGATTTAGAGGATAATACAACTTTTCTTGCAAAGAGTTGCTGAGCGCCATCTTTCTCCTTAAGGACATTTACTAAACCAGGTGGACCTGAATTTCAGTTTTCCTGTCTCTGCTAACACAGGGGGAAAGTCACAAAGCCCAGGGCTTAGTGATGGGATCCAGAATGAATATATTCTTATCAATAACCTGACCCACAAATACACACAACCCATAGTGGAGTGCAAGGAAAACTCCAAGACTTAAATGCAAAACCTGAGGGGGAAAAACAGTTTCCCGTTGAAAATTCATGATCATCAACCAGTCTGACTGTGTTTCCAGCAAGAATTTACAAGTCATGGTTCCAAGATAAGAATTTAGTTTACAATGGTTCCTAGCTGTGCCTTTTGAATGAAAAGAAAATCCCCTCTGGAAAGTCCAGCTTTGTTCCATCCCTCTAAGAATTCTCATATATGAAATTCTACGGATATAAGCCCATTCTGCGAATATCAGCAGTCATAAACACACTAGGAAAAAAGGGCAAATGAGCAAAGCTGAGAAAAGCTAAAAGGCAGAATCAGATCTATAGACTTCAAGTGTTGCAGTTCTTATATTCTTTTATGTCATTTTTCTTATGTCTTCCTTATTTATTTATTTATCCTTGCTATAGATTAAACTATATTGACAATATTTTATCTTTTAGCATTTAATTTTATTATTGACATATAAACACTTCTTTGTGATAAAGTCAGAAATTAATAATATAGTCAAGCTTATCCTGTAAACTAAGCCTACTTACACTGACATAGATTCTGATTATATTAATAACATTCATCTATTAAGATATATGAGTTTTGGTGGGAAAAATAAAGAGTAGAAATAAGAATAGGTCTTTTACTGGGGTGGTTGAGGTGGCTCACACATCCTAGCCCTCTGGGATGCTGAGTTAGGTGGATTGCTTGAGCTCAGGAGTTCAAGACCAGCCTGAGCAAGAGTGAGACCCTGTCTCTACTAAAAATAGAAAACTAGCTGGGTGTTGTGGTGAGGGCCTGCAGTCCCAGCTACTCAGGAGGCTGAGATAAGGGGATCACTTGAGCCCAGGAGTTTGAGGTTGCTATAAGCTATGATGCTGTGGCACTCTAGCCTGGGCAACTGAGTGAGACTCTGTCTCACAAAAAAAAGAAGAAGAAGAAGAAGAAGAAGAAGGAAGAAGGAAGAAGGAGGAAGGAGGAAGGAGGAAGGAGGAAGGAGGAAGGAGGAAGGAGGAAGAAGGAAGAAGGAAGAAAAGGAAGAAGGAAGAAGGAAGAAAAGGAAGAAGGAAGAAGGAAGAAAGAAGAAAGAAGAAAGAAAGAAAAAAGAAAGAAAGAAAAAAGAAAGAAAGAAAGAAAAGTAAAGTACTTTTTCATATTTTTTGTATTTCAAAACATTATGGGAGTACAAGTATGTTTTTTTATGAATGAAATGTATAATGCTGAAGTCAGGGCATTTGGTGTGCCAGAATAGTGTGCTTTGAATATAGTATTAAATTAAAAAAGGCTAAAATATATTGATGGCTATCATGTAGAATCTTTGTTTAAACTTTTAACATTTTTGTAGACAGAAACAGTTTAACTAAATACTCAAAATGCTACATAAAATTATTAGACCTGCTTATTTGTGCAGCATATTTTTGTCCCAAATGTCAAAGACTTTCAAACATCTTTACAAATGTGTTTTGAAAATATTTTAGAAAGGAGCTGTATTCTCACTTGACCCCAAATCCCTGATGGTCTTTCTAGTGTGGACACTTGACCAAAGCTTTGCTAATCGTAGTCTGGCTGTCCCTGTAATTTTTTAGATGAGAATGATGGAATAGACTTTCAGGTGAAAGAAAACATATCTGCTATGGACCCCAAGGAAGGCTGATTCTGAGCCTTATTTAATTCCAGTTATTAAACTTCCTAGGGATCCATGAACCCAGTAAATTGCCTTTGCTGAAGCTTATCTGAGTTTAGTTTCTGCAACTTGCGATCAAAATGGTCGGACTACACTTACATAAAGAAGATTAAATTCTGAGATGGTTTCCTTGTGTGCTCATGGACACAGATGGCAATGAATGAGAAATACCTTTAATACCTTTTCTACCATAAGACAAGAGAACTGGGTAAGTCCTTTTTAAGTCCCACCTCAACCAGAACATACTGGTTTCCTCAGCTTTGTTCCAGAGGCAGGTCGAAGTAAGAAAGATTGCCCGAAATTATTTCTTTTGGCAAGTTTTAGGGCCATCAGTATTTTGGCAATTAAACTTCTGGTATCTAGAGGGATTCCATCAAGATGGTCTTCTTGGATGTAGTGTTACTTTCCAGTTACTTTCTAATTGAGCTTTCACGTGGCTTCTGTAGAAATGGAAGGGACTAACGTTTAGGAGAAAAATGTAACAACAATGTACTGAGCATTTTACTGTGTTAGGTCCCTGGCTGGTCAATTTTGCTTTCTAATTAAAATGGTATGGGCTGAGTTGATTCCCATAAAATTCATGTCTTGATGTCCTAACTCCCAGGACCTCAAATTAGGACTGTATCTGAAGACAGGGTCTTCAAAGAGTGTATGAAGGTTAAATGACATCCTTGGGTTGGGCCCTGTTCCTTATAAGAAAAGAAGATCAGGACACAAACACCCAGGAAGAAAATGTGAACTGGGGGTGGGGGCGGAAGGAGCGGGGAGACTGTCTACAAGCCAAGGAGAGTGGCCTCAGAGAAAACAACCCCGCTGACACCTTTGTCTTATACTCCTAGCCTCCAAAACAGAAAGAAAATAAATTTCTGCTAAGCCACCCCATCTGCTGTATTTGTTAGAACAGTTCTAGCAGACAGATATGTTAAGTTAGATACGTGTGTATAAGATCTCCTTACTCAAAACTAGTCCATCATCAACGTCTGTCAGATCTAACTACACAATATATTTCAAATGTCTGCTCTCCCTTCTCTTCCTGCTGTTGTTATCTTATTTAGGCTTCATTTTTATTACTTGAAATATTCCAGTGATCTTTGGCTTCTCTTCATTCTGATTAGAGCATTCATACTTATGTTACTGAACACTCTAGGCTCTAAGCTGCTGGGGAGCAGGTGTTCTCTGCACCGCCTGCTTATGTCCGCTGCATCAGGTGTTCTCTGCACCACCTGCTTATGTCTGCTGCATAGTCCATGGTCCCCCACCTCCCAGCTGTGCATCAGAATTTTGGGTGCTATTTCAGGTCCCAGACCATATCACTTGAATCAGAATCTACAAGCATGTGCCTAGAAAATTGGTATTTTCATTATGTCCCCAAGTTGATTTTATGAAGACTGAACATCTTTGCTTTATATTTTTTGCCTATGTTTTTTAATTAATGGTTATGTGACAGTTTCCTGCTAGCCTTTTACTTCAGTGTTTTGTTTTGTATTTCTTACTGTGTTGCCCATTATCACAGTATTTCTTTTTTTTTTTTCTCTTTTGGAGACTAGAGACGGGGTCTCACTCTGTCACCCAAGCTGAAATACAATGGTATGATCATACCTCATGAACTCCTGGGCTCAGATAATACTGCCTCAGCCTCCCGAGTAGCTGAGACTAAAGGTACACACCCCTGTGCCTGATTAACTTTTTTATTTTTGTAGAGACAAGGTCTTGCTATGTTTCCCAGATTGCTCTTGAACTCCTGGGCTCAAGCAATCTTCTTGCCTCAGCCTCCTAAAGTGCTAGGATTACAGGTATGAGCCGCCACACCCAGCCATCACAGTAATTTTTAACTAATCAATTTTTTTTAATCTAAAATGATGATTCAGATTGATGATGCATTTCAATAATTTTTCTGAATAAAGTTATATGTCTATTGTAGTTTATATTAGGCCCATCTCCTGAGAAGCTACATAAATGTCATAAAGATGCTTTAATAAGTACAATAATAAAAACGAGTGACGTCTGTCCAGTTGTTCACTGTAAGACTAGGAAGTGAGTTTCAGCACTAGGATGTCCCCTTTGGTATTGCCTCTAATTATGTGCATAAAATTTGGAAAAAGCTGGCAGAAACATTTACTTCTCCTTTAATTACTTTGTGTCCTGATAAAATTGTTTGGTAGGAGGGAAAACCAATGCAGGGTTCATCTTGGAAAATAAGGAGGTAACGTCTCAAACTTTATCTGCTCCCCCATATTATAAACTTAATGTACCCTTATCATTTGATAAAAACTGACAGCTTTGTACTCTGCAAGGCAAAATTATACTGCTTTTCTTCCTGGAAATTTAAAATACCTTTAATGCTGAAGCGGCGGGTCTTTGTATCTACTCCTGGATAGGAAGGCATGATTTGACAAGGATAACAAATGCTGGCAATCTTTGAGATAAATTCTGCTGTAGTCTGTACTGTACTCAAAATCAAAGGCGGTCTTCTGACCATCCTTAGATAACAAAAGAAAAACTTGCTGAATATATCTGCTGAACTGATTCATTCCATAAATATTTGTTTTGTGTCTATTAGATCAAACATTATATAATCTGTGGAGAACAAAAAGGGACATGATTTCTGTTTTTGTGGAGCTTAAAGTTGGGTAATAGAAGACTTAGTTTAAAAAAAAAATGTGGGCCAGTTGCAGTGGCTCATGCTTGTAATCCTAACCCTCTGGGAGGCTGAGGAGGGTGGATTGCTTAAGCTCAGAAGTTCAAGATCAGCCTGAGCAAGAGTAAGACCTTGTCTCTACTAAAAAGAGACAGGTGCTGTGGCAGGCGCCTGTAGTCCAACCTACTTGGGAAGCTGAGGCAGGAGGATCGCTTGAGCCCTAGAGTTTGAGGTTGCTGTGAGCTATGACGCCACGGTATTCTACTGAGGGTAGAGGGTGACAAAGTGAGACTCTGTTTCAAAAAACAAACAAACAAAAAACTGTCAATGCTTCTGAGAGTCCGGAATGGAGACAGTGAGGTGGAGTGTGTGAGAACTCAGGCCTAAATGACACTTTCTAGAAGGGCCACTTACTCCGTGCTCAGAGGTCACAGGCAGGAGCACCTTGAGATTGGACTCAACAAAGGAGCCTGACATCCTTCAGCCCAGTCTTCCCTGTTATGGACACATAAAATGGAGGTCCAAAAACTAAATATTAGCCATGGGCTAGTCTCTCTGTTTTAAATACAGTGTACATTCACGATGCATTAAACAAATATTTTATTAAAATATTAACAAATATTTTATTTATTTATAAAATAAAGCCTGGACAGCCAACTGAAAGGCTTCCGTATGAAGTGACATATTAACCACCTAACCAGTCCTTGGCTTATTTTTCCTGAATCATATTCTGAACTTTCTGGATCTTTTAGATTTTAATTACAAGCACAAACAATGATTAAATATTAGTGTTTTCAATCCTGGGTTAGCATCTCCAGGAACAGGAAACTGGCTAATTCTTCTATCAGGAAATTGCCTCTTTGAAAAATTCTGACTCTAAGTGGTTCTTATTTTAAACTGAAGTATGCCTCATAGTATGCTAATTCAACCTGTTTGGGCCATTTGCAATAAAGCTGATCCTTCTTCCACATAATAGTAGTCTTTTTTAATTCAAAAAACGTAGGTAGAATTTTCATAAAATTAGGATAGGCTTAGTATAGAAGATTTGGAAAATTAAAAGAACTAGATAAAAGAGGAAAATAGCTATATTCACAGTACCTAAGTACAACCACTGTTAACATCTCAGTATTTCTCTTTCCAGCCCTTTTATTACATATTATTTTTATTTTCTGTTAATTTACCCAATTTTATCTTCACATGTAAATATATGTGCATACATACACAATACAATTTAGTTTCCATCTAAGGGGTAAAGTCTACAATGCAGGATAAGTGTACAGACACCGGGTAAGACTGATCTGGGTTCAGATTTGACCATTACTTCTTGCTAGTTTTTATAACCTTGGACATACTACTTATGCTTTCTCTACTTCAATTTTCTAATCTATAACATTAGAATAATCTAGAACCCACTTCTGGGGATTGTTACAAGTATTGATTAAGATGAAATTGTTAGCATAGTATGTAGCAGATAGTAAATGTTGAAAATGATTATAATTATTACTACGTTTTTACTATTCTAACTATCAAATACAAGGTCTGATGATTAAATTCTCAAACTCAGCTAAAAAAGTGCTGTAGACCTCACAGCTGAATATCACTATGGTCCTGTTTGGAAGCTATGTTCCAACACCAGGGCCGAATCCCCCCTTCAAAGCAAGTGGCAAGTTCACAAACTTAATTGTCAGACCTCATATAACAACTTCCAGGCTATACATTGCCGATTCTTTCAACATTTTATCATATGAGATAGTTTTAAGTCCTCTTACCATTCAGGCTGCTAAATCCTAGAAGTTCTATAATCTTTCTGTCCATATCTTCCTTAAAATATTACTCCCCAAACTGAGCAGGGTAATCTAAATAACTCAAAATAGAATTAGATTATATCCTCCATTATTCTACATACATCCTACATTTATTAACGCAGCTTAAACAACTACTTTTGTTTCTGTTTGTTTTTGTAATCATATTATACCACAGATTCACTGCCAAGTAAAGCTCTTGCCCCCCAACCCCATGAGTACTATTGCTAAGTCACGTATCCCTCAAGCCAAATTTAGGCAGTTGGCGTTTTGGTCTCAAGGCATGACCTCACTGTTATTCCAACCAAATTAATTATATGTAGTTAGTATCTATTCGTCTTTTAGTAGTCAAGAACTTTTAGAGTACATTTGTAATCCAAGGTATTTACGTCCCAGTCCTCTCATAGCTTTATCTCAATTATGAATAAATATATATGTTCATATCAGAAAAGGCCAAAGATGAAGGTCTGTGGTGTACCACTTATAAACCTTTTTCCAGGGCCAGGTATGGTGGCTCACACCTGTAATTCCAGCACTCTGAGAGGCCACAGAGGGATGGCCCCTTGAGCTCAGGAGTTCAAGACCAGGTTAAGCAAGAGTTTCTGCTTTTTCTGCTAAAGATAGAAAGATTAGCCAGGCATTGTGGTGGGGGTCTGTTGTCCCAGCTCCCTGGGAGGCTAAGGCAGGAGGATCACTTTAGACCAGGAGTTTGACATTGCTATGAGCTAGGATGATGCCACCACGGTGTTCCAGACTGGCCAATAGAATGAGACTCTGTCTCAAAAAAAAAAGAAAGAAGGGCGGCACCTGTGGCTCAATGGGTAGGGTGCTGGCCCCATATACTGAGGGTGGCGGGTTCAAACCTAGCCCCGGCCAAACTGCAACAAAAAAATAGCTGGGCGTTGTGGCAGGCGCTTGTGGTCCCAGCTACTCTGGAGGCTGAGGCTGAGAATCGCCTAAGCTCAAGAGCTGGAGGTTGCTGTGAGCTGTGATGCCACAGTACTCTACTGAGGGTGACAAAATGAGACTCTATCTCTAAAAAGAGAGAAAAAAAAAGGAAAACCTTCCTCCAGGCTGATGTAGATTCATCAACACTGCCTTGAGGTGCAATCATTGAGCCTGTTTTGAAAAATACATAATACTGTTGCTAAGCCTATATTTCTCCAGCTGGCTCACAAAGATATAAAGGTAGACCATATCAAATACCTTGCAAGAATCCAGAATCTACATTCATTCTCTTGATAGACTGTTTAATTAACATTATAGAAAATAGTATAAAAGATTGGGCTGAATAGCTTATTCTTTTTGACTTTGTATTGTTTTCCTAATAGCCAATGTTTTTAAATGCTCACAAATTGTTTTTTATAAATATAATCTAGGCTATCTTCCTCCCCACCAAGCAACATCAGTGTCATGGATCTAAAGTTTATGGACACTGCCATTATTTGAACATGTGGCATTCCTCTCCTGTGCCTTCCCCCCCAACTCCTCAGTACTCAAAGGCAGCAGGTGAACATTTCATAATCTCACTGACAGGCTCTCCTTTAGTCAGAGAGGTCATGAGACATGTTGGTGACTCAACCAGTCAGGTTCTACCAGCACAGCACCGAGGTGAAGGGCTCAGTCTCTAGGCCTAATTTCTTGGTGCAAATCCTAGCTCTACACTCCCATAATTGTACATACTTGGGAAAATTATTCAACCACATAATAACATAACCTTTACAGGGTTGCTGTGATGATGAAAGAAATGAGTGCCTACAGACGCTCAGTGTACCCTCAATGTCCTTAGTCATCCCCAATAAAAGTTATCTGCGTTACACCGCCTTTATCTATTTTGTCTTTGAATTTTTAGCTAATGGCCAATGGCCTTGACTTCATTTATTTAACACATATTTATGAAAAGTACCAGGAACATAGAAAGTCCTAGAGATACAACAGTGGATAAAGTTCCTACTATGGAGCTTTTGTTCCAGCACAGTAGAAAGAAAACAATGGCAGTGAGTGATGGTTCTGAAAAGTCAAGGGTTGGAGAACATCGGAGGGATCTCTTAGAAAGACAGAGTGGTCTGAGGTCTTTCTCAGGAGGTGACATGTGAGCAGAGATACGAATGCACCAAAAGGGAAGACACATAAAGAGAGTAAGAAGAAGAGTCAAGAAGCTTTGCTTTCTCTTTTTCATGAATGAATTTTCTGTCTTCAACTTCAAAGACCTGAGCCCATTCCTTTCTTGATCCTCCTCATTTCACACTAAGGAAAAGCATTTTCGGTTCTCTTTAGAATCTTTACAAGCCCCAATTCATTCTGTGCTTGAGTCTTGCTGAATTTTCATAGGGCTATGATACTTTGCTTCGTATATTTATGCTACATTATGTGTCCCTTTTACCATCCTGTGCACATGCTGTTTTAAATTCAGAGCCTGTCAGGAAGTCCCCATGCAGCACAGCGGTTTTCCTAGTTTCCTCCCCATTTTCTTGCTCATTAGAATCATTTGTGTTTGCATAGGCAGAACACTGCTTAAATCAAACTCCAAGACCGCATGGTTGCTTTTCCCCAAGGTTCCAATCATTTCCATTTTACCTACTGGTTTCTGTCAGAATTGGGTCCTGAGCAGGAGTTCCCCTTACTGCTGATTCGGCCTTCTGGGAAATGAAATTATCAGCAAGGCTGGTCAAGAGATTGTCAGGGTTTTGCTTTTTGGGGAATGGAAGTGTCTGCAGATACTTGAATTCGTTGCTACTCTGCCAATTTCACGGTCTGGACTAGAAAAGAATCGGTTCTCTCTCTCTGGCCAGAAAGTCTGTAGTGCAGTCACTATGAGCAATCACATCTCTCATTTTCTCATTTTATATCCATCTAGATTTTCCCCAGGGGTCCTTTACCCAGGGTGCTTGGATTTACAGGACGTTTCATATATTCTATTAAGCAAGGATTATTCACCTATTTCCCATCAGCTTGGTTGAATTTTAATTAAAATCGATTGGATTAAAAATTAAATTGTTTATATGACCAACCTCTATGCCCAGGAAACCAGAAAGTTTCCCTCCAGTTTAATATTAACAGGCAGCATGGATTAGTAGAAAGGTTTGGAAGGGAAAATAGAGTCTATTCCTTGAAAGGAAGTTTGGAGGTGTAGCCAGAGACAAGACCAGGAGAGGCTCAGGCCAGGTTTAATGGAAGGGGACAAAGACCTCCCTGAGCAAAGATGATAGCCTCAAGGACGATGGTTGGAGGCCTGTTTGTATACTGGACATAGTGGGAGGAAGATTTCACAGGTTGCTAGAAAGTTTTGGAGCTAGGGTCCTTCTGGTGGAACTTTTGGGGCTGGGCCAGGTAGGTAGGCCCTTTGTTCTAAGGGGGGAGGGGAAGGGTTTGTGATCCCTAGTATTCCTGACAGAGCCAAGCTCTCCTTATGTACAACCTGCCGATTCTTTACATATCAGAACCTGAAGGGCCCTTAAGGATGAAAGATCTGGAACCTCTACTTTGACTAATGAGCACATTGTGTCCTAAAAAAGGTTAATTGACTTGCTTAAAGTGTCGTAGCTAGTTGGGGATAGTGTCATAATTGGAAGACAGAATTTTTTTTTTTTTCTTAGACCAGTAAATTTCATCCCTACCATGTTATCTCTCATTAATAGCCCAGAGATTTACTTCTATGAAATGGAATAATAATTTCTGCCCTTCCTACTTCCCAGAGTTGCTGTGTGATAATAGGTGTGTAATGACAGTGATTGTGCAAGGTAGTATTATCATGATAATGACTTTAATGACTTAATCTGTTAAATTTCCGCGGACTTCCTTCTCATTTAAGTGATTTGCATTTTAAATTTTAATCTGTGCTGAAATGCAGTTTACTTCGTTGCAGACTTAAAACAAATTGTAGGCTGTTTCTTTCCCACTCCCCTCCCAACAGGAGAAAAAGCTTGGGTTTTTGGCATTCCTGAGATCAGAGTGGTAATCTATGTTTTGTTACTCAAGGGTGCATGACAATACATCCTCTTAACCTTTCAGATTTTGGTTTTCTCATTTGTTAAAGGGATATACATTTCTACCTCTTACAGATGTGAGAATTGATACAGGAAGCCTCACAGATCAGTGGCTGGATTTATTTATTTATTCGTTTATTTATTCATTTATTTATCTTCTGTTCTCCTCCCCCCCTCAGTCTACAGGCTTCTTGATACCAGACCCCAGGTATTTATCTTTGTATTTCCAGAGTCTGGCACTCAGTAGCTACACAGTATGTTTGTTGAATGAATTATTTACCAAGGTGAATAACACGGAGTGGGTCTGAGGGTGGCAGCATTTTGTAGGTCAATGTTTTTTCATCTCTATTCTTAAGGGTACAGCTTTGAGCTTTGTGGAGAGGCTGCAGGACCGGCAGTAGAGACGAGGGCTTAGCTGAAGGTGAACTCTGCCCCTCTCTTGCTTTTATCAGAGCAGACACACTTCTTTTCTCATCAATATACACGAGTGCTACGTAAGATTGTTTTTAGAGGAAAAGATTTTTCAGCTTAAAAGAAAAAAAGTGGAAACAAGATATATAGCAGGGCAGAAAGTCTCAAAGGTGCAGCTTCTGATGCTTCTCTTACCATTAGGCCCTTTGGACAAAGGTAACTTTCTGCCACAATTTTCTTTTTTATTGTAGAACTGATAGTATTTCAGGTTTATTATGGATGGGCAGGAAGATGTCACGGGCACACCTGCCATTTTTCAGTGTGTTTAGCCGACTATCCAGAGCTGGCTGCAGGTGACTGCGTGTGTCGGGAGCAGGTGCAGGCAGACGCTGCACACCTTGGCTTAACTTTTCTCTTGCTCTGCTTCCCTGTGAGCCACATAATTGCCAGGGACATGACTGCTACAGTTGAAAAACATAATTTTTCAAACTCAAACTTGCTACTTCAGAAGAAATTATACTCCTGGCCTGGGCACTGCTGTGTAAGGAAATGTTCACAAACATAGGGCTGTCCCAGTCGCAGAAACAAACTGGCCCAGGCGAGAAAACCTCTTACAGGTAGGATGGGCAGAGGGAGGAGAAGTCAGAGCCACGGGCTCCCGAGTTGAGTCCCCACTGCCAGCTCTCAGTGTTCCTGTCTTCCTGGAGGCTTATTTTAAAGATTAAAGCAGAAGTAACACTAAAATATTTAATAATGTGTAAATGGCTGGGCTTGGGCACCGATGGTTCAGAACAGATGCTGGTCGTAAACCACCAGTAAGCTTTGCCAGTGCACGCCAGCTAAATACCAGCCCTAAAATAAAGTAACATTCAAGTATCCTCACAATATCCCACACATATATGGTGCTTGATTCATGTTTGTCCCCTTTTCTGCTCCTAGGAAAACCACAAAATTGCACATCCTAGAATACATTTCCCCCCAAGTAAAACTGAGGCCAGGCGTGGTGCGCTCTGGGAGGCCGAGGCAGGTAAACTGCTTGTGCTCAGGAGTTCAAGACCACCCAAGCAAGAGTGAGAACCCTGTCTCTAATAAAAATAGAAAAAAGAAAAATATCCAGGCATTGTATCCAGGTATTGTGGTGCATGTCTGTAGTCCCACCTATTCAGGAGGCTGAGGCAAGAGGATCACTTGAGCCCAAGTTGAGATTTCTCTATCAAGGGTGATGGAGTGAGACTGTCTCCAAAAAAAAAAAAGTCAGACTTATTATTTGGTAAAAATAATTAATTTGTAACGCCCCAATGCATCTTGTGGTCTGCAGTAAAATAAATATACTTTAAAATACTAATTGAAAACTATTGTCTGAATCAGAGTTTAGCTTTTAACCAGTAGTAGATCTTCATTCTATCCAGGGGGCCTATTGATGCATCTTTTAAGTTAATCATTTTCTCTGGGAGGAAAGGTTAATTCTATTCACTGCTTTAAAGTGATGTTTCCCTGGAGTTGACAGTGGAAAAGGGGAATATTCTACCACAACCACCTGGATCTCCCCACTCCCCCAAGATCTCTCAAAGATTTTGATATCTTCCTTCTTGTTTATTTATTTATTTGTTTGTTTGTTTATTTATTTATTTTTGAGACAGAGTCTCAAACTGTCACCCTGGGTAGAGTGCTGTGGCGTCACAGTTCACAGCAACCTCAAACTCCTAGGCTTAAGCTATTCTCTTGCCTCAGCCTCCCAGGTAGCTGGGACTACAGGGGCCTACCACAAGGCCCGGTTATTTTTGTTGTTGTTGTTGCCATTGTCATTATTGCTTTAGCTGGCTTGGGTTCGAACTCCCCAGCCTCTGTGTATGTGGCCAGCGCCCTACCCACTGAGCCATGGGCGCCACCTATTTTTTGTTGTTGTTGTTTTGAGAGAGAGTCTTACTTTCTTGCCCTGGGTAGAGTGCCCTGGCATTTTAGCTCACAGCAAGCTTGAAGTCTTAGGCTTAAGCCATCCCCTGCCTCAGCCTCCCAAGTAGCTGGGACTACAGGCGTTGGCTACAACTCCTGACTAGTTTTTCTATTTTTAGTAAAGACAGAGACTCAGTCTTGCTCAGGTTGGTCTCCCAGAACTCAAGCAATCCACCTGCCTGGGCTTCCTAGAGTGCTAGGATTATAAGCTTGAGCCACCATGCCCGGCCCCTCCTTCCTGAAAGATTCTTTTTCTAGAATGAACCATTAGAAGTAGGAGTAGGATTCCTTAGGCGACTTACCTTAAAAAAAATAAAAAAAAGTTAGCTTAAAGAAAAAGTAGCTTAAAAAAAGGCCTTTGGGGAATTTTATTGGTTGGGACAACAGAGTCAAGAAGGAAAGACTTGTTTGTGGCAGAAGCAGGAAAGGGAAGGAAGAACAAGTAATTGACAGGCTTCACCACTTTGTGAGTTCTGTCTGGTCCCAAGATTAGAAATCCCTTTGCTGGGCACTGGGAATCGCGTGGCAGCTTGGGGGCTTCCATCTAGCCCGCATACAGGCATTGCTGCCTGGGTTAACTTCTCTTGCTTTGTATTTTTCAGCCTCTATTTTCTATCATCCTACATACACTTGTATGTATATAGCTGCTGGTACTTTTAATTATTTTAAGTTATTTCAAAGGACCCACTCACTCTTAGTTGTAGTCACTGTTATGAATTTTATTCATCTTTAATCAAAAGTAGTTAGATTTTGGCGGTGCCCATAGCTCAGTGGCAGGGCCCCAGCCACATACACCCAGGCTGGCGGGTTTGAACCTGGCCTGGGCCTGCTAAACGACAATGACAACTGCAACAAAAAATAGCCAGGCTTTGTGGAGGGCACCTGTAGTCCCAGCTACTTGGGACGCTGAGGCAAGAGAATAGCTTAAGCCCAAGAGCTGGAGGTTGCTGTGAGCTGTGATGCCATTGCACTCTACCGAGGGTGACATAGTGAGATTCTGTCTCAAAAAAAAAAAAAAAAAAAAAAGGTACTTAGATTTTTATGTATAAGGCTACATATTTTTTGTATGTAGACTTTTATGTATGTACAAGCCTTTTATGTATAAGGCTACATATTTCAAAATGTACTTTCAAAATTCTTAGGTATAATATAGTCCAACAATTAAGACAGAATATTCAAAATTGTTCAAAATTAGCTTAAATTTTTCCTTAAACCTTTAACTCCCAGATCTTAAAGGGACTTAGAAGAATAACTGGTTCAACTTACTACACTCTGAAAGAGCTATTAATAAATACAATTGAAGATAGTTAATTGTCTATTAGAAGCCCTAATTTTTGTTTTAATTAATTAATCAATTCCCTTTATATTCCAAAAAGGATTTAAAGAGATTTACAAACAAGATAAAATAAAAGTAATAAGTAAGAATGCTGAGGCAAATGGAAAATGATATTTAGTATAATTCTCTTAGATAGAGAAAATACTCTACTAATATAGTTTGGAAAGATTTTTTTTTAAAAGAATGTTAAATAGGAATGCAAACAAAAGGAAATAGCATTTAATAAGTGAGCAGAAAATCAGAACATCTCCTTTCTTAGAAATTTCTATTAATTAATTTATTCTCTAAGATAATATTAATAACAATTTTCTGATTATGTGGGAGGCAAGAATTATTTAAAAAATTTGTTTGGCTCTTGAAGGTAGAGTTACAGGCTTTGACCACTTATTGAGTCATAAATGAACTGAGAAGGAAGTATGGTACTCTTTAGCACGGTGGCTAATTCTTCAAGGATATTTTGCCTTTGAAGAAAACCAAAGTTCCAGGATACAAAATATAACCCTTTATAACTCCTGTGGAAGTTCCATTGATTCTAATTTCTGAGGTTCCTGGACAAACCTTTATTTTACATAAAGTTTTAGAACTAGAAGGGTAGACGGGAAAAGGGGCTGGACAGCCAACATTTTCTTCTTCTTTTTTTTTTTTTTGCAGTTTTTGGCTGGGGCTGGGTTTGAACCCACCACCTCCGGCATATGGGGCTGGTGCCCTACTCCACCGAGCCACAGGTGCCGCCCCAACATTTTTTTCTGAATTCAAGCAATTTCCTTAGTTTCTTGCCTTCCTTGAGTTATTTCCCACCTCCCGACACATGCACACACATACCACACACACACATTCAGTAAGATACAGTAATTAATTGTACTTGACAGTCCTTGAATAATTTGTCTGTATTCGTATTTCTCTTCACTTAAAAGAACATGCACGCACACATGCTCATACACATTGTTATTAAATTATCTGTTGGAAAGTACCACATTTGAATATTTTGGGAAAAATATTCAAATTTCACTAATGTATGTAGCTACTAAAATACTTGTATATGGATTACAAAAATATTCCAATGGATTAAGTTTATTAATCAGTAAATTTTTGTGTGTGTTTATATGTACACTCATAATAAGCTCATTTGTAGATGAGTTCTAGGTTATTTGACTTGTAATATTCATATCAGCAAAAGCAGTGCAACCTATTGAGACAACATAACAAATAACCTTAAACTGAACTGAATATTATAGTGGTATCATGATTATGGGAGTCAAGCTCTCATTCCATAAAACCTTCCCATTAGCCAGACACTACAGCTAGCCACTCGTAAGGTTTCTTCTTCAAAAGGCTGTGAGAATAGGTGAAGGGTTTCAAAATTTCCTCAGTGTGACTGATGCAGGCCATTGTGAATAGTATAATACCACTTTCTGTGTCATACAAAGTTGGGAGCCATGTCTGGATATGAGAATGTGGGGTGGCACTTCTTGATAGAAAGTTCTAGAAGGGAATTTAAGATGCCATTTTTAATTGAAATTAAAAAAGTAGGCATCTTTTAAAAAAATGAACCTTTAAAGGACTATTATTTTCCCAAGAGGTCATGACACTATTTTATAGATGAAGAATTTTTCAGCGTCTCATGCCTCCTCTCCAAGGTTGAGTATTGTGGATAACAGGCATAAAATGGTACAGTGCTTTGGTTGGGCTTGTGAATGGTTGTACAAAATTTGAGAGGACTAGAGATGGCTTCAAAATTTACTAAATGCCAGAAAACTAGATTGAGATTTTATTATGTGTAAAATTAGGTCGTCTCTGGTAAATTAAAGCAAAGAGGAACTTGTGGAAAGGATGGGTAAGAAAATTGAAATAAAATCTGAATGAACCCACAAAAACATAATATAATGGGGGAAAGGAACAGTAGCACACAGAAAAGAAAATTGGATGGGGTTCCCAAAAAAAAAAAAGAAAAATGGAGATGAGCATGTAAAAACAACAGATACATACTACCTATTACGTTCTGGGTAAGACATACTTCAGGGAAAGCTAATCTCCTTGCACATTTAAAGATAACATGGATGAGAATCTGCTACAAATGTATTCTATAACATCACTGAAGTTGAGAAATTATTCAATTGTTCCCAGTATTTTTCTGAGTAAAAATGTGTCTTCGGGGAAAGAGAACAAGAATAAGATCTATTTGAGAAAAAATTTTGTGAAGTAATAGTCTGTGAAGAAATAGTACATTGTTACCATTTCTGGGTGCCGTGCATATTAAGCATATTTTATGAATCCTTATGTCCTAATGAGTTTTGTGTATTTGCTTATAAATTGTTGTGTATATCTGTGTTTCTTTTCCATGCATATTTGCCCTTTGTTTCCACAGATGATTTATTTCTCTGGGGAGGGAGTATGTTTACTACTTCCCAGTCACACCTAGCGCTGAATTGAGGGAAGCAGGTTTTCTATGAGTGCTGAGTAATTACCTTTATTATGAGTGCTGAGTAATTGCCTTTATTATCCTTACACTTTGAAAAATACGTCAGCCTACAATTTCAGTAAAAATGCAAAATTAAAGATGAATATAGAAAACACTGTGCAAGTTTCCCTGACATTAAATCACCCTGTCATGCCAACTGTAGCACAAACGGCCCTCTTACAGGGGTTCTGTCCAAACAGTAGGTGATCAAAGACCATGTCGGCAGCAGCATTGAGTCACACTGGTGATGTCAAGGACAATGTATTCTGAGTTCTATTTTGTATTTTTATGCGATATCGCGCCCTAACACAAATATATAGACACAGATATATACATATACATGTGCATATATATTTTTTACAGAATTTAAATAATTCATTCATATAAATTATTT
The DNA here is from genome assembly GCA_963574355.1 of Loris lydekkerianus. Classification (NCBI taxonomy): domain Eukaryota; kingdom Metazoa; phylum Chordata; class Mammalia; order Primates; family Lorisidae; genus Loris; species Loris lydekkerianus. The sequence continues at coordinate 35,930 of CAUYPK010001135.1, forward strand.
AAATGATTTTAAAATTCCTTTGTCAAACAGATTAATGGAACCTTGTTATTCAAAAGATAAATCATTTTATATGAAGTGGCAAAGACTTCAAGGGCTAATAAAGGTTTTATGAGAGATAAACTTTTAATGAATTAATACTTTTGCATGTACTTATTTTCAATAGACATAGATGCCTATAGGTTTACAATGATATTTACATCAACATTTTCTGAATGATTTATAAGGAAATAGTATTCATAGTATTTAAAATAAAGTATGCTTATAGATTTGACTTTTAGCAGCTGATGTACTATAAATTCACCAAGAAAAGTAGAGGTTTAAATAACAGTGCTGTAAATGTTGTTATTTGTGTAATGAGATAAAATAGCCTAATTTTTTTCTATTTGAAATTTATATGAATCCAGTAATCATTAGTCTCGAACAATTTTATTCAAGTCATTTTCTAGGTTTGAAATGTATTCAGTGCTAAAGTCTTTTCACTACATAGGTCTTAATCAGAAAGATGTTTTGCTCTAGAAAATCATGGTAAGCTAGTATTTGGATAACAGGACCTTAAGACCCTGGGAAAAATTTTAAGGATTTTTATAAGGCTCAGTACACATTCTTCAGTTAAATTCTGGCATAGTTTCAATTTTAGACTCCACTGAAATTCAATTGGTTTATTTTATAATTAAAAACAAGGAAATCATAGTAACAAAAATATATAATGTATAGCTCTCTTGTTTATAATAGAAACATCCATAAAGAAAGAAACATGTTCTAACTTTTCTCATTACCCCAAAGGGAATTGCATCTTTAATCACACAAAGCACAACTGCTTTCTAATTTTGTTTAAAGTGTTTCAGTACTTACAAAAACCAGATCAGGTTATTGTAAATCTAGAGCAAATTAGAATCATTGGCCTCTGCTCAGCTCTATGGAAGGGTGCTATGTAAATCATACATTTAACGGCATATTAAGACACACATCTGTTTCAGTTTTGTAGAAGTTAATAATCTAACTACATAGTATTTAAACACTTCTTTCATTAACTGGAAAATTCAGGCAAACCCTGACTTCTCTTAGTTATAAGGTATAATATTTTATTTCTGAATTTTGATAAGCTATAAATATAGCTAAGTAGTTACAGATAGTTTTCTAAATGTGCAATCTAGTATCTATTTTTTGACCTTATAGCATTTCTTCCTGCACAGAAATATTTAATATAGGCAAATGGGCCGACATTATCATCTCTAATCTACATCTGCATAAGATATTTTGATTTATATATATACACGCACACAGGTATATCAGTTTACGATCGTTTTGTAATGAGGCTTTGGAAGCGAAAGTAAATGTTGAGTAATTACATGAAACTGTCAAAATTTATTCTTTTAAGTATTTTTCAGATTCCTTATTTGATTACCCTCAAATTTATTTTTACATGATAAATGATCTTCTTCTCGGGATTCATATTATCTAAAAATCATTCACATGCTTGGGTTCCTTGAACATTTATATTTCACAGCTAGCATTTGTACTCAACTTTCTTCTAATTTTAGTTTGACAAACTATAAACATTTTCTTCACGTTACTCTCATGATTGTTTCTTTGACACATGCTACTTCACATATCACGGTAACCTGGTATTATAATGAATTACTGTATTTCAATTATCATCAGACAGTAAACAGGAAATCACTATATTCTACCTCGTCTGAACAATTAAAAATATGTAATTTGAATTTGGGCCTTTAATTCAGGTAGTAAGGATATAGTATTAATTAACTGGGTATCACAAATGATATCCCCACAATGAAAGAAGGCTTTCTTTTAATGCACTAATTATCCTCTCTAGGTATATTCTAGATATGTGATTTTGGTAATAAGCACAATTGCCTAACAGTGTGTACAGTTCAGTAACAGTTCCATCACTAAAACAAAAGCATTCAAAGAATACGTGTATACTATCCAGGGGATGGTTCACCAACATCTTTTTAGTATAGAATGGCTGAATAGGTTATTTATGTACTTTTATTTTTAACCTAAAACAAAAATTTCTTTCACATTTTTTCATTAATATGACTCAATAAAGCCTTAGTATTACTATTTCAATGCTCCTTGGAGACAGAAATGACATTTCAAGATTCTAAATTTGGATGCTAATTTTAAAGAAAACTGATTCTTTTCTAATGCACTTGTACTTATCACAAAAGCATATGCTATTACATCATTGTTTGGTCTAGGGCCTAAGTGATTGATTTCATAGTGACCTGAGGAAGGCATTGTAAAGAGATAACAATAAGTTTAAAATTGAACTAAAGATTTAAGTTACTCTTGAAAATAGTAATCAAAGATAGAAATATTCTTATTTTATTAAGAAACTATCTGATGAAAATTGCGTTTAAAACACAACATTTTACTTTTCAAATTGCTGTTCTAGTTTTCACGTGCTCAAATTTATTTTTACTAAAATATGCACCACAAATGAAGGCCATTTAAAAATAAAACAACAAAGTGGCGTAAATAAGAAATCAACAGTTATATTAATTAGAAAATAAAATAACAAAAAATGTTGGTAACCACTAATTTATATGATCAGAAGGATAAGCCAAGTCAAGGTCACACAGTTCATGTTATACAATTTTACATTATAAATTAAAATATTTTCAAAAATGAAACAAGTTTTATGTTTAAAAAATACCAAGATCATGTTATAATTATCATTACATGCTATATAATTATGAAAACTTTAATGTATCATAATGTAAGACATTAGAAGTATTACATGATTTAACTCACATTAAAGCAAAAAGGGCATTTTGAGTTTGTTCTGGGAAACTCTTAAAAACCTTTAGTAAATTTTGCCATGCTACAATAAACTATGACATGAATAATCAAAGTCATATTTCCAGAGCACGAAAAATGCAATTTGGTCTATTCTGTGAAATTGCTATTTGGTTATTTTTAAGGGTCTCGGTTACAGAGAGTTACCTCTACTCCATCTCTTTGCTTTTGTTCTGCACGTAAGCAAGGCATGCCGTTTTACCAAGAATTGACATCAAAGAATTGTAATTTTTAGGTTATTCTTAGTTTAGCTTCAAAAACTTTAAAGAAAATTTAAAGAAATTTCATTTTCATTGTTTAAAGTGGTGGTTTACATACATTTAAAAAAGCGATTGGTGGGGGGGCGCCTGTGGCTCAGAGGAGTAGGGCACTGGCCCCATATTCCGGAGGTAGCGGGTTCAAACCCTGCCCTGGCTAAAAACTGCAAAAATAAATAAATAAATAAATAAAAGTAAAAGAATGTTAAAAAAAGAAAAAAGCGATTGGGAGGTGTATATATATATATATTTTTTTTTTTTTTTTTTTTTTTTTGAGACAGAGCCTCAAGCTGTCACCCTGGGTAGAGGGCTGTGGCATCACAGCTCACAGCAACCTCCAACTCCTGGGCTCAAGCGATTCCCCTGCCTCCGCCTCCCAAGTAGCTGGGACTACAGGCATCTGCCACAATGCCTGGCTATTTTTTGGTTGCAGCCGTCATTATTGTTTGGTGGGCCTGGGCTAAATTCAAACCCGCCAGCTCAGGTGTATGTGTGGCTGGCGCCTTAGCCTCTTGAGCCACAGGCCTGGAGCTGGGAGGTCTATTTTTAAACAACGTACTTTCAAACAAGAAAACCTTTGATTATGAGTATTTATGATGATGTATAAAATGAATGTTCTTAAGTTACATTTCATGGTTTGACAGAAGCACTGATTGAAGATCTATAAGAGACATAATTATAGAAAATTATTAAGATACAGAGATTAATGAACATTATAGGAATAATTTATAGGGAAGAAAGACTAACTTTGAGTTAACTTAGTGGAACAATGATTATGAGGGTTTTGTTTTGTTTTGTTTTTTAAGACAGAGTCTCACTGCTGCCCTGAGGTAGAATAGCTCACAGCAACCTCAAACTCTTGGGCTCTTGGGTTCAAGGGATCCTCTTGTCTAGGCTTCCCAAGTAGTGGGGACTACAGCCACCTGCCACAACATCCAGCTAATTATTCTATTTTAGTATAGACCCGGGTCTCACTCTTGCTCGCTCTGGTCTTAACTCCTGAGCTCAAGGGATCTGCCTCTTAGTCTCCCAGAGTGCTAGGATTACAGGTGTGAGCCAGTGTGCCCAGCCAATTTTTCTTTTACTTTGCTAACTTTTCACTATCATAATAGTAATAATCTTTATACTAGTTATAGTATAGTTTATATAGTTATCCATATATATAAACATAGAGTCATGCTACCAGTTGTACTAGTTTTTTAAAAGTATTAATTACCAAATGGTAGGTATTAATAATATATATGATTACATACTTCTAAATACTATCATTAAACATAGTATACCATAATCATTTTTTATATTATACTTTAAGCTATCATTACTTTTCGAGACTGCATAAGGTTTGGCCTTGGATGAAATTTACTAAGCCTAGAGAGCTGGGAGATAAGTTAAAAACTTACTGGCTTTGCCAAATGCTTTCAGCTGTTTGTGCTGTCATGGAAAATCAGTTTTGATTTCCTCGCAACCTATCAGCATGGCAAAACACAAACGAAAAACGAAGTTAGCAATTGTCCACCAGTTCTAGTTAAGTTTGGTATTCACATATTTCTTTGATCTGCTCTAGAACTTTAAAACAGTTTATTTTTGGGAGTAGGGAAACGAGTTTCGGCACCAAGCATCCCCGAACAGTAATGAGGGACGTTGGAACTGGGTTTGGTTTAGAATATAATCTAGCTGATTTTATGTCTATTTCTGAATTAGAAACCAGAGCTATTTCACATGTTTTTTTATTTCTTTGTTTCCTTTGGGAACTTTGGTAAGCTCTAGTCACAGGCAAAAATACGTTCTCTAAAGTAGATGTAACTTGCCCTGGTAGTTCTCAATAGCTGTGTAGCACAAACTTCATGGCAGATTTCAGCCACTGTCAAGTCCATAGGAGCCCCTTTTAGAATCATCTTAGCTAGATCCAAATTTGCCTAGAGCAGTGAAGAAGCTCCTACATTGTTCTATTGGTATTACACTAACAACACTATTTGCAACTATGTCCATTTTCCTACCTCTTGGAATTCTTTTGTTACTTACACTAGTGTTACTCATACCTGTACTTTAACAAGTTCCTGATCACTTCCCTCTAAACAAAGATACTTGGGTGGTAATAGTTTTAAAAATTAGCATAGTTTCTATATCAGACGTACATGAACCTGTTGAATAAAATAATTTTAGTTTCTTAAAGTGGCTTAAATTAAAAACATGAGTTTCTATAGTTGGAAAAAACATGCATGGTTAAAATGTTTGAAGTCCATCAATCTCTACAACCACATCAGCTAATGAGTTCCTTCTGTTTTCTTGGAATGAAATCACCACAAGTGGTTAGATGTTGATTTAACATAAAGCAAATGGAAATGGGTGTTTCCTTCGTCCTTTGTAGAATTTATTTTAAAAAACAATTAGCAAGTATTATGAATAAGTCAAAAATTTTGCCATTACTTAAATAATAAGATAGATTGAGTAGTTAAATTGGATTGTAGGGAATGTATAACCTAGCCTGCCTCCCCTTAACTTGTTCACATCTGCAGATATTATTAAGCTTCTCCTTTCATTCTTTTCCTACCATAACACCTGTATTGTTATAAATGATGTTTTGAATTGTCATGGAGTGTCAAGTAAATCATGTTTTCTGGATGTGGATGTCTTCCATGGTCTGTGTCATTTAAACATTCCCCTGTAATGGCAGGTCTGTGCCTAACAGCTTAATCTTTAATATATCAATGGAATTGAACGTTTTCTTTCAAGTTTTCATCATGGATATACAATGAAGGTTGAAATGTTATGTCTAAAGACCAAAGAAAGAATGAGAAAAACTTTAGTATTTAAAGCATTACCTTAGGGAAGAACTACATGTAGATGTAATTTTAAAAATAAAGCAAGCTTATTGTATTTTTTAGGAAAAAACCGTTGACGCCTTTGAACGCCACACACGTTTAATACACAAGATCTGAAACATGTACGGGAGATTTTTCACTCCCTATAATCTTAACTCCCTTTTGATAAATTCTTCCCCCTTCCAAGTATCTTCCTGTTTTTGTGATATAGTCTCTTCAAGAACATAGTGGAGAGTGATTCACTTGTGCCCTGGGCATCAGTGCTGTATCTATGACATGTATGTAGACAATGGATTTTTCCAGAGATTCTTTCTAAGTGAGTTAAATAAGTATAACCAGCCAACATTGGGCCAGCTTAATTCATGCAAAAATGTCTATTGATTACTAAGCTCACTAAGTAAAACTTCAGCCTAAATTTTGCTTCCCAAAAGCAAATAGGATTAGACTGATATGCTGTCATTGGGGCTTCTCATGAATCAAGCCCAGATGAGTGAAAACTTTCAAAAGAGGAACAAAAGGAAGCGCTAAAATTTTTCAGTAAATGTAAATTGTTATTAATTTTGACACAATTGCATTTTACTGTTCTGAATGAAATAATTTTAAGTTTCAAAGGAGATGATGACATAACTAACCTCTGAGGTTGGAGAATTATATAATTCTGCCTTCTTTTTCAACTATTCCAAGTAGCCTGATTTAATTTTCCTAGGTAGATCTGTTATATGTATAAATTTTGACAGATGTAAAAACTTAGGTACGTTACAAGGTTTCACAACAGTTCTGCCCGAGTGTATTTTTTCCAGACTAGTTTATATGCTGGATGGATAATATTTGAATTGTTATCTAAGAAATGTTAAGTGGAAATGTGCGTGTAGTTGAAAACACAAACGCTTTAACTTGGCCTTTTATCTTTTGAAAGGGTGAGAATTAAAACATCAGTATATCAAGTAGAAGAAATTGGATCATCAAGGATTCTTGTTTCAATCTGAGAATTACAATGAATTGACCAAAAGAGCATGTTCTAGTTACTTGGACATATGCAGACAAGTCAAGAACAAACTTGACCAATACTTGGATTTACTTTAGTAAAACAAATATCTGGCTTTGTGTCAAAATACTGATAGGATTTAGAATCTGTGTGTCTTTTGAACAATCTGCTGTTGACATTTTAATAACATTGTTTGGAACGATTTCTGGAGTATGATGACTGCATCATACAGGCAGGAACAAAAAAGTACATACTGTTTCTGAAAGCAAGGAAGCTTAAGTTTCATTCTATTTTCTAGAGGTTTTAAATCTTGGGCAATTAGTTTTTTGTTTTTTTTCTTGAAAACTAAGGTAAATATGCTTCTTTAGTTGATGGCTGCAATCATTAGCAAAATCGGTGGTTTACACATAGATCCGTAAAGTTTGTTATTTCAGCTCGGACATTTTCTAATTAAAAAAAAAAAAAATCCACTTTTGTTTTTCTTGTATACTGAGGACACAACTGGGTGTTAAACGTTTTTCCAGCGCGATGTGCCCTGCCGTGGTCTATTCCTTTCAGCTCAGGTTCATCCTTGGCTCTGCCTGGCTGTCTGCTGACACTGACACAGGGGCGAGGAAGCGTGTTCTGAGGACTAGAGCAAAGGCGGTTTCAACGTAAGGAAATGAGGGAAACAGACCCAGCAGCACTAGGAATGTACTTGGGAGTCAAGAGCCTTGTAGTTCAGTCTCCTTTCCTTCCTTTGCTTATCCTGGTGAGTTTAATCAAAAACAAACAAAACGCTCTTGTGAAATATAGTCCATGAAGTCAAAGTTTAGCTAGTTCTACGTAACTACAAAGAAAAAGTCATCGCAATTTAAAAAAAATGTAACTTTCATTAACGAGCGCGCCGGAAATCTCAGGTATCAAAGACGCATTAACCCCGGAGCGTCCCCCGCGCGCCGCAGCCGGACGGAGGCAGCCGCGGCGAACAGACGTCCTTTCTCCTCGGAGCAGTTACACAAAAGGAGGGCTGCGGAAACTAAAAGTTTCGGGGCCTCTGGCTCGGTGCGTGGAGAAAAGAGAAAACCTGGAGACGGGGTGGGTACAAGACGCATCCTGCGCGCCTCTCTGGAGTCCAGGCCGGGGGGGGGGGGAGCTCCCGGGCCCAGAGGGGAGGGGGCCCCCGAGCTGGCGGCCGGCCCCTCGCGCCCAGCCTCCGCGGCTGCAGAGCCGCGCTCTCCCGAATCCCCCGCGCTCCGTTCCAGAAATAAAATAAATGTTTTTAAAGTGCTTGTGTGTGGACAGGATGGAGAGAGCGCGCCGGCGGAGCGCGCGGAGGACGGAGCGCGCAGTGAGTGGAGTTTGGGGGTAGGGTTGGGGGGATCGGGGTTGATCCTGGGGGTGCGGGGGCCGGACGCGGCGCCCCGGGACCTGGGGGCTGGGTGTGGGGTGGCGGGAGCGGGAGCGGACGGGGAGGGGACGCGAGGGGAGGGGCGCGAGCCAGCGCAGGCCGCCTCCGGGGCGCGTTCCCCGGCCGTGCGCGCGCGTCCCTCGCCGCCGCCGCCCGGACAGCCCTGCGGCCGCCCCGCCGGCGGAGCCGGGGCTGGCCTGTCCTCCGGCGGCTGCTGGGCCATCGACACGGCCACCCGATCGGCTGCAGCCCGTGAGTGTCCCCTTTGGCTCCCCTCCCCGCCGCTCGGGCGTACTGCCGCGGCTGCCGCTCAAATGGAGTGGAAAATGGCCATTGGGCGGCAATGAGTTATAGATTATCTGCTCCACGTTTTGTACTTAGCTGCCTGTAATCTTCTTTTGAGTTTGCCTGAACCCCTAGCTGGAAGAATCAGGAGGGAGAGATTTGTCCTTCGCTGTACACGCTAATATGTTTATATGATTAGCCCAAAGGGGGGGCTAGGGGGTAGGTGGGAATTTGGGGGGAGGAGGAGGCGGCGGCTGGAGGTGACTCCAGTTCAGACCTCGCCGAGAGTCTGTGTCAGGACTTCGCACTCCCCGTCTCTCTCCCTCTCTGGTTCTCCCTCTCACTCTCTCCGCTCACACACGCAGAGGTGCAGGAGCGCAGTCGGGAGCTTACCGGAGAATTCCGCGGGCTTGTCGGGGGGCAGCTCCCCGCCGTAGTCGTGCGTGGCGTGGCTCGTCCCACCTCCACCCCGCGTCCCCGAGCCCGAGTCCTCGCCTTCAGCCTTTCGTGGGGCAGCGGCCACCGCTCGGGCTGGGCCGGGAGATCCGAAATGTGAGGAGGGGCCGCCGCCGCCTCCCGCCCCAGGCTGCCGGTCGGCGCGAGCGATGCAAGTCGGGCGGGCGCGGGCCGAGGGGCCGCGCGCGACGAACTGAGTTGGCCCCGCGCCGCGGCGCTGCCCGCCGCCCCTCCCGCGGCCGCCGCTCGCAGGGACTTCCAAGTCTGCGCACCTCTGTCGAGCTTTTGCCTCCGCCACCCCTCTCGCTCTCATTCGCGAATTTTTTTTCCTGAGGGAGCGTGCGGTCTGGGGGTGTGTGCGGAAGCCCTCGCTGCGGAGCGGCGTGCGGGAAACTGCGGAAAAATGTTGACTTAACCCCCGGAGCCGCCCGGCGCTGGCTGCTTGGCTGCAGGCGGCGGCGGCCGAGCAGGAGGACGCGCCGAGCCGCGGCGCCGCGTCCGGCCGGAGAGCCGCGGCGCCGCCTCCTGCGCGGACCCGGCGCCCAGCGACCCGCTCCGGCCCTCCCCGGCCGGGGTCGCCGCTGCCCTCGGTGCCTCTCCCCGCGCGGTCCCCGCGCCAGACGGCCTCCCCGGGGGCGCGCTCGCGGACGGAGGTAAGAGCCGCGGGAGCGAACAATGTGCCTCTGTGCCCGCGTCGGAGACCTGTTTGCTTTGCGCCTCCCGCCCGGGGGTGGATGTGGAGGTGGAGGGAGCCGCGGCTCGGTCGGGGCTCGGCTGGCGGGCCCTGCCCGGCGGGGCAGGAGGAGACCCGCTCTCGCTCGGGCTTCGCGCCCCCGCCCCCGCCCCCTCCCTTTCTGCGAAATCGATCCGCAGAACTCTCGGCCGGGGCCATCCTGCGTCTCCTCTTGGCGGGGACCTATTGTAGCGCTCTCCGGGCATCAGTCGAGTTGTGGGGACGCTGGGAAGGGGTGTGGCTGGGGCTACCGTCACCATGCATTTTTGGGGGGTTCTTAAAATCTTGGAGTCTGCGGGTGCCGCTCGTCCTTTGACTGCTGGGCTAGGGAGGAGACGTGGGGGGCGCGCCTCGGCGGGGCTGGGGGGCATGCGACTCTGCGGGAGCCCTGTGACCCCCGCTCCCCAATAGCCGCCCGCCCGGGGGTCCCGGGTTGTAAGCGGAGCAGGGAGGCTGAGCCCGGGACCGAGTTCAGGGGAAGTGGACGGTGGGTGGTGGTGGGGGCTCGGCTGAGTTGTTGCGTGGTGTTCTCGTCTGTGGTTAGGCGCTGTGGAGAGGCGCGGGTGACGGCAAAGCGCAGCCAGATGTGGCCAGCGCAGCGGCTGGGGCTGGTAACGATTAGGGGCGGCGGGATGCGGCTGCCGGGGCGGCCTGCGGGGCGGGAGGGTGGCGGGGCCGGGGACCCGGCGCGCCCCGGGGAGGGCGGGGAGCCTCCCGGACCCGCAGTGAGAGGGCAGCAGCGGGCCGCGCTGGGCCTGCGGGAGGAGTTACGGGTGTGAGCTCCCGGCCAGCTGCGGTGCAGGGCGCCTCGGGGACTCTGGCCTGTAGGACGGGGGTGCCCGGTGGGGAGCAGCGGCGAGGAAACGGCGTGGGAGGAGCGCGAGGGGGAAAGGGGAGCCCCCAGCGCTAACCGAGCCTGGGCTCCTTGATTGGCTGGGACGACTCTCGGGCAGAGGGGCGAGGCGAGCCCAACGCGACGGCGCCGCTGCGGCGTGAAGCCACGCGTGCCAGACTGCTGCGCGTGGGACCCGTAAAGTTTGTTCCTTTCGCCAAACTACAGGGTTTGGGTTAGGGGGAAACCTCTGGAAGGTTTACTTAGTGCCAGAGTGTCGCTGAGCGGAGGCTTTGTATTTTTTTTTCATCTGTTCCGTCGGTCGTCTGAGAGCGTACTTGGAGGACAAGTCCTGCGGCGTAGGTCTCATCCTTTGCTGGTCTTCTGGGACTCCGGCCCCTTGATCCTTTCTCGCCTTCCCCTTTTCCCCATTCCCCGCCTCCCTTCTTCCTGATGCACATCCTGTTGTCTCAGATTCAGACCGAGGAAATGTTTTCCTCGTGTTTCTTGAAAGGTGTCATCCTGCTTAGCAGCTTCTCCAGGCAGCCCGGGAGCGTCTGAGCTGCAGCCACCAACCGTGTGGTGCCCGTTACAAAGGCCGGGCTCCGAGGCGCTCTCTTGGCCACCCTGCCCCCCATCGTTCGATTTTCTGCTGCATTCTGGACACTGCCTGTACTTCTGCGCTCTTTTCCTTTCCAGAAGCGTAGACTTCACGGGCGTAGTTGGTTCATTCATTTCCCTGTCACTGTTTATGTCTGGAACGGGCCCCACCGAGTTTGTTCTATGCTCAGATCGAGTTGCACAATGAAGAAAGTCACATCCGTTTGGTAAATAATTACCTGTTGGGATATCTTTCTCTTACTGAATCAGGTTTGATCTTGGGCAAACCTTAAAAGACAGACACAGGCAATATGCGTCCATAGCGGAAAGTGGAGTAGTTTATTTGGGACGTCTGTGGCAGCATTCCAAGTTGGTATGGGGTTGCTTTGACCTCGGTAAATGTAACTTTGTAACTTTAAGTTTAGCGTCTTTATAATTCTTGAGAAAGCCTTTATAAGAACATCCACTCCTGGCCAGGTGTGTGAAGGAACTTTTTGTTGTCCCGCCCTCCACCCTGCAGTCGATGTCTGCGCAATGGAATAACTACGGAACAAATGTTCTGTTGTTCAGTGTCTTCAGACGTTCTGAGTCTATCCTTTTGTTGCTTGCCTCTAAAAGAGGTGCCATTTCACATCATTCTGCACAAATTGTTTGAATTAATGCAAGTGTGAATTCTTACCGTTTGAAGGGGGCTATTAGCATATCAAAGGTTTCTTAGCTTCAGCTCAATTGAGAAAACTTCAGCCCGTCTTCCATTTGCTTCCAAGCGGAGGCCCAAAGGGCAGTGAGAATTGTAAAGGGTGAAAAATGGGGAGGTGGATTCAGGCTGTGTTTCTGAACTTTCACTGTTTTGTAATTATGTGAGCCAAAAACATTGTCTATTGCTGTGGAATCCTTGCAAATGGCACGACAATTATTTTCTACTGATAAATGGTTTGTTCTTAGAAAACGGCGACCTTTTACTTCAGGATAGTCACTGTTGCCTGTGTTTGGGGGTCCCTTCAGTGGAAGAGAGAAAGCCTTTCCTTCTAATTTAATGCTTTTCTAAGGCTTACACTTTGTTATGTTAGTAAAATGAGAAAGGCCTTTTAATTGTTTTTTAATTAGCCTATAAAACAATAGAAATTTTGTGATAAAAGGACTCACTTCTACACATAGGAAACTTTTTTTATATGCAGATACTTGCTAAATCAGTGCAGGGAAAAGTCACTTGAGGATGTTAAAAAATTAAAAAACTCAAGCGAACTTTATTAACTTCTGTTGCAAGTGTAAGTTTGAAAAAGATTTCTAAGTGATAAAGACCCAAGTTTTTGTGAATTCTATTCAAATAGAGATAATTCTGATAAAATATTTTATTTCAAAATTTTTCTGTCTTGCCAAACACAGTAAACTGTGGTATTCAGCTTAAAGTTGTTTTATTTTTTCTTGCTATTTATAACTTACTTGCTTTTGCTTTTTTACATTTGCAGAGAGATGTGGTCTTTGAATTTCTTTTAACAACTCAATGTCCATGAATGAAAAAACAAGTCAGAACATGTACTTGGGTCATTTAGGTTAGTTTATGGAGAGCAGATGGGCAAAGGGAGAACTTCTGGGGAGGAATTAATGTTATTTATTTAACTTAAGAATTTACAAAACCTAGTTTTAAAATGAAAATGAATTTTAGGGAAGGTTTCAGAGATTAATAAGCTCATATCTTTTATATTTTTACCTCTGATGGCTGGTTGCTTTTGAATATGTACTGGTAGCCTTTCAGTGGAGGAGGGATTAGTTAGTAATATTCAGTCTCCTTGCTTTTATTTTCATAGTGAAAATGAATTCTAATGTAACAATTCCAGAGGGGGGAAACTATCATTAATTGCCTAACGTTTTTAGTCTTTAGTTTAATAGGGTGATAATTTTTTTTTCCAGATTAAGATGAGGTTTTTTAGTGCCATTGAAATTGTATATCATTACCTTGAAATCATTTCATGATGGTTTATTTATCTGATCCCTTCACTTGTCTAAGAAGTACTTTAGTGGTAAAAAAAAAAAAAAAAAAAAAAAAGCCCACATTGATGTAATTGCTATTATTGCACTTAAGTTGCTGTTAACTAGTCTGCTTTGAATGCAGTGTTATAAAGAAAACACATTATCCTTTAGAGCTATTAGCGATAATCTAAAAATTGTCTTGAAAACATTGCTCTTCATTTTATATTGTAATGATCCTGAATTCAGCAAATCTCTAAAGGTGTAAAATGCAGTGAAAAGAAGATTTTTCAACATTTAGATGACAAAATTGGACTACTTAGAGAAAAATTAATGTGTTATAGAAGAACTTCAGCTGCCATTTTCAATCACTGTGGGTTACTATGTGTTGGCAACAGAAGACGAATTTAGAAATGGAGATAGCTCTGGGAGCAGGTAGTTGGGGAAATCAGAATATTGAATCATGTGGGGTATAACAAACCCATTACTTCAAGTTTTGACTTGAGAATTTCTAATAAATACAATTTTTTTCCAGGCTTTTGACTCTGCTTTATTAATGGACTAACATCAAAGCAGGCAACAAAACTTCCACATGTTATAAAAACTAATATATATACACACAGATATCACATGCAGTACTACAAGTTTTAATTGAAGACAAGCACTTGGAGTTTTTATTACTGCGATTTTTCACAATCGATATGTTAACACCAGGCTTCTGGGTGTTTCCTATTCTGAAATGAGTAAGAAGAGAGCTTTAAAACCAAGGTTTACTTAGGGTTGGATCTTTATTTGATCATTGTTGAGGGTTTCTGTATTTTATTAAAAAATTTAAAATAATATTTTAGTGTTTTCATTAATATAGGAATATGCAAACTAAGATTGAAATGTCTCAGAGGTCAAGAGGTAATTGAGATCTGTAAACTGTAGCAATAAAATGTTATTACTTTATTTTCTATCAAAATATTTATTTGACCTTACTTTTGTGAGCAAATATTCAAATAACAGTTTATTGACAGGGATAGTATGGAATGAAGAGATTATTACAAATTATTCTAACGTATGGGCTCAACATCTTTGTACCTACCTAAGAGGACTCTTTTCATTTTAACAAGAATTCATACCACTTGCCTAATTGCTGATGCTTAAGAGCACAGATTAGGTATATTACAGAGCTTTAGAAACGGAGTTCAGTGTCATATAAGGTGTGGTTTTTACAAAAAAGTTTCTTTAAAGACAGTAGCACTTTTGCCCCTTAATGTTCACCATTAATCTGATTTTGAGTGTTGAAGGGAGAGGTTCACGCTTGACATCTGTCTGCTTTTCTGCAGAAAAGGTTCATGTGCAGTTCCTTGCAAGGTAATATGTTTTAGAAATAAAAGGCATAATTAGCAAAAGAGGTTCATCAGATTATTAGCAAAGAATGTGTAGCTAAATTTCAATTGATGATTTTGATAAAGCACTTCAGTTGCTGGACCTGAAAAATGACTTGAAATCCTGTTAATATTTTGGTCATCTCTGTTTCTGGGGTTTAAATGTTCATTCAAGTTCCCTAACAGCTGTTTTGTTTTGTAGCTATCTTCAAGAAAAGATGCATTCCTATTTTCTGTTCCTAGATTAAAATCATAATTTAGTTAACTTCTTTCTTACACCACACCATTTTATAGCCCTACCCAAATATCCATCTCTTCATATAATTCTTGATGGACGGTTGACTATTTGAAAAATTTAATCACTCAGATTATTGGTAATTAGACTTGATGCTGTCAGGAAAATAGATTGAGGTTATGCTCTAAAATCTTTTTGCTGCTTAAGATGCTGTTAGATTGGTCAAGTAGTGATCATTTTTTTTTTTAATGCTTTAAGAAAAAACTAAAGAAAATGGTTTAAACACCATTTTCTGAATGAATAATTAATTATTGGAATTAGGGAATTAGAATCCTAAAATAACGACATCTTTCTTGATCTAGTGTGGTAAGTTTTAAAGGAATAACTAGGGTGTGTCATTCCTAAATACTATTCAGGACTTCAATTTGGTATTTAAAATATAGTATGTAGATTTTGTTAATAATGTCAAATATAAAAATCCCTTATAATAACTTTGGTATAAGCAGTCATTTTTTTTTTAGGTGAGTTTTGGTTCTAATCAATCAAATATACTTGAAAAAAGTCTCTTCTAAGGTCTTTTTTTTTTTTATGTGTTTTACTAAATGGGGGCAATAATTTGTGGATAGCCTTTAACAATATATTCTTACCCAACATTTTTTTAAAAAACTTGTTTTTAAAGAAAAACCTGTATTTGACAAATATTATTTAGTGAAAAAATGCAGATTGAATGACATCTGCAAATAAAGTGCAGCTTACAGCAAAATACTATTGTTTTGGAAGCCGAAAGCAAGTTTGAAATACAATGTGTTTAATTACAACAAAAATGCAGTTTTATGAAGTAATATAGTTTGTCTTCATAGAAGATTTTATGCATTGTGTGGTGGTAAGTAAAATCCCATCACAGTTGTATAAATTTGTTCAATTACCAGAACAGCTAAAAGAAAAAAAATCAATTTAGGTCGAAAAGCAACAGAAATTAGATTACCTTGGTTTGTAGGAACTTGCCAGCAGTGTCTAAATTGCATAATAATATCAAAAGTTACCATGTTTCTCAGGGTAAGGATGGTGGTGCCTGCTCTAATATGTATACATTTGTTTGTACGCACCATTTGATGACTTCCTTTTATGAATGTTTCTTTTTTTGCTTCCCATTTCAGTTTTATGGAAGCTATTATATGGTACACAAGAAACTGTTTCTACCTGCATGTGCTCATTTGTCTTAGAGGTTTGTCTTGAGCAGTTGCTTTTCTAGGTTTCTAGAATTTGTGATCAGTTGATATTTCAGATCAGTGTAGTGAAATAGCAGATGTAATTTTACGAGTCAGAAGAAACCTACTCCATCCTAAGGGATAATAACTAGGTTGTTATCAGCAACTGAAACATATTTTGGAAATTTTTATTACTGGCTCTAGAGTTATATTGAATTCTAAATCTTAAATTCTTGTAGCAATAAAGTAGCATGGAATTCATCACAGCAGATAGCCGGGCACCTGTTTTATTACCACCTTGATTAATTCTGGCACCCAGATTTACTGAAGTGTAAGAACAGGCACAACCTCTCTAAGAGCCACCCGGCTCTTTTTAGGTCATGAAGTCAACTTCCTGGAATTTGTGGGGAAACCAGTTGAAAAGGGAGGACAAATGTCACTTTAAATAGAGATGTTTAAATCAGATTTCTGCCTGAGGGTAAAATTTAGGTCTGTTTTAGCCCGGACGTAATGTCTCCCTCTACAGAGCACAGCATTAATCACGACCTGACAAGAAAATGTATGCTGAGCAAAACGGGCCCCTGTTGGTTCTGTCATTGATTTTTCCAACCTGTGAGGAGTACATTATAGACATTAAAATTCAGACATGGGGATTTACACCTTAATCTCCGAATTTCAGAATCGAAATTAGTTGTCTTAAATGAACCTATGTAAAGCTGAAAAATCTTTGGAAGACTTCTTTTTTTTAGGATAGATTTAATACTTTAATAAAAACAGAAATACAAGGTTAAAAGGCACCCAGGTTAAGCAGAAGTTAACTTTTTGGAAAATATCAAATTTTAATTCTGTTATAAGAGGCATCAAATAACTTAAAAATATTTTTTTAATCTGCTAATAGGAAAGAAGAAATGGAGATTAAAAACGCTTAGTTCCTGGCTGTGAAAGATGGGCGAAGTTGAAAAGATGGTTAACTTTAGACTTAGCATCAGTTCAAACACATACTCGTATTTTGGAATGAAAACAGCTAAAGACCTCTATCTTTTTCTGGATGAATCACAAACATCTTCAGCCATTGTAGTGGTGAAAAAAAGCATCATAAGGTTCCTAATAAAAAAGGGTTTAGTTTTGGTTTTTTAGTTATTAGATAATTCTCTTTAACCCCATAATATAAGTATAGTTATTCCTTTCTATTCTATATATTGATATTCAGTGTGACAGTTAGTGGTTCAAAGTTAGCAAGTTTGAAACATAAAATATGAATAATTAAGGTGTTTCTTTTTAAACTAACGGTATTTATTTAGTATCTGTTTTGTTCTCAAAGATATTTCTTGCCTTTTCCTGGAGAAATGCTTTACTATCCACACTTTGAGTCCTTTTGTAAGTATTTTTACATCAGTCTACACCTCACACAGATTATTGCTCTGGATTTACTTGATAGAAGAATCTAACCCCAATTACTGTCAAAAACGGTGCTTCGTTGATGGGGGTCAGCGAGGTGACCTTGCTTTTGACTGATAATTTCTCTTGTAGAGGGTAGTAAATAGTCTATTTATAAGAGATAGCAAAAGAGAATCCTCTGTTTTCTTTACAAAGTAAGTTATAATTTTAATCATTTATTTTTAATTGTAAGCACTGACAGCAGTGTTCCATATAAAGGGTGAGCCATTACGAGATTTTAGGTAAAGTCTTTAGTTGATATAACATTTCTGTTTTATGTAGACTACCTTTACTTAATCATTTCTCAACTTCCATTTACATACAAAATAATAAAAAAATGATTTTTCCTTGTATCTTTACTTTGGAGCAAAGTATTTCTGTATGGAAATACTATTTCTTTATTAAACTGGTACTTGCTACACAAAAACTTTATTCTTCTATGCTAAAAGCTTACCTTTTTTTTACTGTTTGCTGCTGTGGTTTTTGATTTAGAAATTGTAGGACACATTTCTTACATGATGTTTTTCTCTGCTCATCTTTTTGTTCTTAATCTAGGGATGCTTATGGTATATTTAAGTTCTTATAGTTACTGGTTTTCCTCTGGTTAAACACTCCTATTTGTGTTCTTAATCTCAGGATCCTTGTGGTATATTTTTGTTCTTAGAATTCCTGGCTTTCCTATGGTTAAAGCCTAACACAATTTTGGAAACATTTATTTTGATAACATTGTGGCACTTATAGTAATTGTACATGTTTTCATAGAATTTGTTGGAGGCTTAAAGTACTAAATGACAGAAGATACAGTATAAATTTGCATACTGAAGATTGTATATATCTTGTTTCCTATTTTTAAAAAGGTGGGCATACACTTGATTTTTGCTTCATATACCTCAACAAAATTATACTAAAATTATGATGTCCTAGACATTTTCACTTTTCCTAGTTAACTATTTCTGCCTTTTTTAGGATTCTGTCGTGAAGGAAGACAGTGTTTGTGTATTAGGTACTTTTCCTCAATGGCTCAATATATGATTAATAGGAATGTTTCCTCGTTTTGCTTTTTCTGTTGCTAGCACTCTGATACCCAAGGCCTGCATGGAAGAAGCCACTTTTCACATTGTTACTGGTTTTAAACTAGGTCTGCATCCTGAAAAGCTAAAAATATGTGTGAAACATAATTTGTCCCCTCATTAAGCAAAAAACAAAACAAAACAAACAAAAATAATGACCCATTTTAAAATGCTGCTTATTTGCTGTTGCCTCTCCTCTATCTTGTTTGATTGGAAAAAGGAAATACAACTGATAGCTTGATGATGTTTCTCTATGTTTCAGCGTGAAAGTTAGCATATCTTTTACGATTTTCACTTGTCCAGTAAGAAACTTAGTTGTAAACAAATCGCTTTGTATAAAGCCTGTCCGTTCATTTGTAGGTAAGTCACACTGGATTTTCCGTCTCTACTGACAGTTCATAGATGGCGGCGTGTGCGTGATGAGAGGGAGCAGTTTTAAAGGACAGTGCATCAAATATTCTTCTACACATTTTGGGCAACACATTGCCCCAACACTTTGAAACTGTTCTTAACTTGCTCTTTGGTCCCTTGGCAGAGACGTAGTGTATCTCTATATAAGTGAGGACATTGTATTCACTGAAATCTAGAACAAATTCTGAAAAAAATTACAGAAAGGTACACTTTTTCTTTTTTTTTTTTGTATTGAGTTCATGACAATAGGTTGTTCGTGAAAAAGTACTCTCTACCTTTAAGTTTTAGCATCAATTGAAATAAGAAAGTATGTTTGTTCTGCCTCCTTTAGAATTGATCTTTTGTCTTTCACTGTAAATCAGTCCTTAGATGCTGCTTTCGATTACTTCCTTAGATTACTTCCTTAGTGTTCTGGAGATGAATCGGGGATGGGCAGCTCTGATTTGGGTGGCCTGTCATTTCAGGCTGGTGCTGTGTAAGCAAATGAAATGTTTTCTTTTCCTTGAGATTCGCTTTGTGTGAGTGGCTCGTGGGGGACTTTGTGACAAGTTTGTGGAACCTGTCTGCTCAAGCTGCCTTCTTAAGCAGGTTGTAGGACGAGGATAATCATATTGAACCACACATTTTCAAGGGTAGTTATTTTAATCAGATTAATTGGTGAGGAGGAGGGGAAATGCTACCTAGCAGAGTAAGATTTCTATAAAATGGTGACCTGCATTTTTATGTAGGCAACTGCCTGCATGTTTCAAATTGTTTTGCTAACCCTTGTTATTACCTGCAGAGGGAGCTTTTATATGAGGTAAAATAATCAAGGCACTATAAATTGACAATTTCTCTTTTGAAATTTATATTTTATTAAACAAATTTTTTATTTTTGTTTGAGAAAATCTGTTCCAAGAAAAGTAAGGAATATTGAGATTAGGCAAATGATAGTGAAATTTAATATACCAAGTGCCTTGTGTTGTTTATTTTCTATATTAATAGATAACAAATGTGCCTCTTTGCCTATTTTTAATGAGCAAAAGCAAATTGAAAAATTATATATCAGATTCTTCTTGAAATTTTAATTTTTTAAAACTGACTGACTCAAGCCCTATGAATAAGACCACGGAACTGTCTCCTGTTTAAATGCCTAATAGTCATTAAAAGAGAGACCTTAGCCTCTTAATGTAGTTTTTCAGGTTATATAAAATATTATTAAATGATCAGTAAACATAATGTAGTAAATTACAATACTCTACGTTTAATTCATAGATCAAGGCAGATTAAGTTGTGCGTGCTTTTTTCCTGAAATAAAAATGATAGCTTTGGATTAATGCCCTTTGCCTTTATAATGGACAAATTAGTGCAGTGACACTTAAGAAAACTACCAGTAAGGATCCAATTTTAAATGATTTGGAAAACTGCTGACTGACTTGGAAAGAAATGAATGCAGGCAAAATGGACAGTGCTTGATTGAAACCTGAGTTCATTTTTATGAACTCTATGCTAAGCTGTATTTCTAAGGAATTACAAGTTTTATACTCACTTGAGTTTTTCATTCAGGTGTTTTGGTAATCAGGGAAGTGAGCCTTTGGAGCATTCAGATCTTTTTTAGTGATCACAATGTTTATATTCCCTGCATACACTCATTGTGCCAGGGATTTTAATGATAGGATGTATTAAATTCTATAAAAAATCAACTCCAGTCTTTTTGGTTTTGCATTTTAGTATAGTAATGTTATTTCAGAATTTGCTTGTAGGGAGTTTTATAAAGGAAATGTTATCCACTTCTGCATCTTTGAAAGAAGATGAAATGGTTCCTTTTGTTTATTTTATCGAGTAATGAAGTGACAAAAATATTTATTTTGTACTTTAAAAGACTTTATGCCTTAATGAAATTCATTGTTTTGGATTTATTATTTTATTAACTAATATTTAGTAACGTGAAAAGTGAGAGTGTTACTGTTACACAGCATAACCCTCTGAGGAAGGAAATTTGCCTAATAAAGAGATTTGTGGTGTTGGCCCTGGCTTTTGTCTAAGTATTACTCTCAGCATGGTCCTGCATTATCTTAGTGACTCTGTGCTGCATTTATGCAGAGCGTTTATAAAACAGGGTAAGAATATTAGCAACAGCAATTATACCTCAATAGGATTATAGTGGCATGTTTTACAAGAGTGTACAAATACTTCTTTCCATGGAATTATTGATAGGTACCCTTTCCTGCTAAGTTTATGTCTTAAGTAATATGATAAAAAATGTTTCTTATTATAGCTGGTATTTAACATGATAGGTACTGGAAAATGGAATCTGGTGTTACAGTTCATTACCCCTTTCTAATAGCACAATTCCCTTCCCAGTAAGGTAAGGGTTACTAGAGAATTCATTCTAGAAAAATTATGAGAGGCACAGTAACTGTCTTGGAGTGCATAACTTCTGTGAGGTTATTGGAAAGGCACAGCTAGGGTAAGTTCTACTTGTTTTGTCTCAGATTTAAAGGTAGACTATCTAGTGATTTTTAAAATAGCGAAATCTGAATCTGTTGCAAAGAAAATGTCATTAAAGGTTGATTAGAGTACCGTTCTCATAAAAGTGTTAATGGTATTCTCTTATATAGGGGATGATTATGGCAATGAAGTTACTTGATAATTGCTTTTCTGTTTAAAATAACCCCAATAGTCTTTGTAAATTATCTTAGGAATTTTTATCAACTATTCTTGAATTAATGATAAAAAAGGAATATGAATTTATGATGTAACATTCTATGTTCCTTTGTATGTGTATTATTGAAGAGTAAATATACAAGTATTGATTATTTCTACATCTATTTGATTAGACTGGTTTTAGGGAAAAGAAGCTATATGGTAAAAAAGACTGCATGACGAAGAATAATTCTCCAAGAAAGAGTAATAGGTGCTAGAGAATAGATTTGAAATAATTTTTAGTGTACATTTCGTAAAAAATAGAAGTTTCCTATAAAAAGACTGTGTACTTTTATAGTCTTCTTTGAATTGAAAGTCAAATATTTTTGATGTAAGCATTTTAAATGGGAGTTAACAAAACATAAATCTTTAACATTCAAAAATAATAATCAAGAATCTAGAATGCAAAATTATAGATCTGTATGTTTTAATAACTGTATTGGAAAAAATATTTTAAATTGCCCTGTTATTTCCAGGATTTAAAAACTAAAAATAGATAAATATTAGTTTCCTTTTGCCTTTTGTAGGTTTCAAAGGTACCTCTTTTGTTTGTTTGATAGATTTTCTCAAAATGAAGTCTAACAAAGGTATGGAAAGAATACTTTTTATTTTATATACTTTAGGCAGTAGATTTTTTGGGATTCACATGATATTGCTAGTTCAGAAGTATACTAAAAAAGGGAATGTGTTAAAATCTTATAGTGTTAAATTTCTGTTTTTAAATGAGCATAAATTAAAAAATTTCCCAATATTTTCCAATAATTTAAGCATAATAGTAATACCTCATATAAAATAAATACAACATCTAAGGAAATCGATTTACAGATAACTTCACCTCTGATATTTTTGTAATTTATGTATTTTAATATAAATATGATTGGTGAAATTGCCTTTCTTGAGATTCATGTGTAAGAAGGAACAGTAAAACCCATTCTGTAAAATTATTTAATCACTAAATTTTGATGTCATAGTTTAAAAAAATTAACTTACATTTAATGATCTTTAAATCAGATGATTGATTCAAAGGGCTTTATTGTTTTCACCAAACAGAAGGCAAAGCAGAAAGATGGCTGCTTATGAGTTTGTCAGAACCCCTAAAAAAAAGTTAGTTTATGTTCAAGAAAAAGACTCAACCATATCCCAGCGTTTTACTACTTGTCAGAGGATCATAACAAATTCTCTGTTATCTCTTAGTATTAATTACTGTCCACAGTAGCTTTGGCTGTTGCAAAAATAAAAAACATTACTTGGACCTTTGAAATTATTCGAATCACACTTCAAGTACATCTTTGTTTTACCAATTTGCAATGTGGGATTCAGATAATAGCTGCAACCCAGTAAAGTATCAAGAATGCATTCTAAAAGCACTTTTCTATCATTTTAATCTCCGTAGGAATCGGGATTGACAGGTACTTATAAAATATGTCATAGAATTATGGTGACATAGAATTTGTAGAAATTGGGTGACATGAAATTATAAATAATCTATTTTAATAATATTGTCAAACCTCCATCTCTCTTATGTGTTTTATTTTTTATAAATTTCCCTGTTCTGTGTTACTAATAGGAGGTATGTTAAGTCCTCATGACATTTCAGACTGCAAACCTGTAATTGGTTTCATTGAGTGAGAAGAGATTTAAAACAATTATTATTCAGTTAATATTACATGATTAAAAAGTCCAAGAACAAAGCTCAAGTATTTTAGAATTCACATTTTACTAGGGTTTTCAAAAACACGTGGGATTGATTTTTAATAGTTTAAGAGTATTCCTAAGAAAAATTAGAATAAAAGCTCTTTAGAACAACACTAAATTGAATAGTTTGTAGCACAGTCATTGGTTAGTATTTTAAGAATATTGAGCATCTTATGGATTAGATACCCTAATAGTCTCCTTCCCTTTGTTGCTTGTTAACTCTGTGAAAATCAAGAGGAACATATCGAGAAGGCTGCAAATTAAATCAGTGTCAACTTTTAATTGAAAATGAACTAAAATACAGCTTTATTAGCTTACTTTATTAAAATTGATTTTGTCTGTTTATAAAGAAAAAATCACCATGAGCTCTTCTATACTTATAAAATTGGTATTCCACCGTTGATAATGTTACTAGACATTTTTTGCCCTGTTCTTAAGAGTACTTTTACAGTGTTACGTATATTCCTTTACATTTCCCCCATAGAATATTTTCTTTAGATGTTGTTTTAATAATTTGGTATTAACCGTGTCTGAATTGATGATTAGGGAGCTTTATTTTTCTTTTTGTTAGAACATTTTCCATTTGACTTCCCAAGTAGGCTGCTGTTTGATCCACTAAAATGAGTCAAGATGTAAATTTAGTGATTATTATGAAATCCACATTTTTATTTTATTTTCATGTGACAATACATATTTAAGCCCTTCATAATTAAAGCCATGTTTTCATGTTTGGCATTATTAAATTCTTTTAATGTTTAGACTGATGATTATTCAGTATAACATGAGTGATCATTTTATATTTGCCTACTTTTATTTAAATTATGCAATATTACATGTACTTTTACATGTACTTCATTACAGGTACTTTTTTCTCATAGGAAATATAGACATTTTTCATTGAAGAATCTTAAATGACAGTTTGAGTACAGATACTCCTTCTTAAAATTAAATTTGTGTCAATAAGTAGAAACATTTTAAAGGAATAAAATAGTTTGTATATAACAATGATTTGTATGGGCAACTACATAGCAGAATTACTGCTTTTGGTTGGCCTCCCCATCTTGCTTTTATTTACCTTTGTTACCAACATTTCTGATAAGGAAAAATTTGTGTCAGTTCTTGGCCAGGATTTAGCATTGTCTTGGTTGCAGTTTTTGACTGAAAATTATTAGGCTCTGCTGTCTAAACTTGTGAATTATTTTTATTGTATGTAAGACCTATCTATTCATACTCCCTTCTATCTCCTTTTAAAATCTAAGAACTTAGATAAGCTTTTATGATAAAATGTCATTAATTTATCTATATTGCATAAAAGAAATTTAAAAAGTTTAAAAAGTCTGCACAATACTATAAAAGAAGACTTTTGGATAGGGATCTATATAACATGTTATCAGTAATTAAAGTGGCAGGAATGTCAAACAAACCTTCAAGAATTCCATCAATCAGGGTAGCACCTGTGGATCAGTGGGTAGGGCACTGGCTCCATATATGGAGGGTGGTGGGTTCAAACCCAGACCTGGCCAAACTGCAACAAAAAAATAGCCAGGTGTTCTGGCGGGCACCTGTAGTCCCAGCTACTTGGGAGGCTGAGGCAAGAGAATCGCCTAAACCCAGGAGTTGGAGGTTGCTGTGAGCTGTGATGCCATGACACTCTGCTTACTCTACCGAGGGCAATAAAATGAGACTCTCTCTTAAAAAAAAAAAAAAAAAAGAATTCTATGAATCAGTATGTAATTTGGGCTAATAGTTAAAATTTTCTTTAATACTTGTAAAAGTTAACTTTTGGGCAGTGTCATCACTATACCACTCTGAATTTTCAAAGCTCTTTGAATATTAATTTCTTCCCTATCAAATTGACTTTTTTTTGAGAATTTTTTTTGTATTGTTTTGGATTTATTGCGGGAACAAAGAATTAGTTTACACTGATCTCCTAAATTGCCTTTTTAACACTGAGTACTTATTATCATTAAAGCTTCTAGTACTTTGCATCATTTTCAAAGTATAATCTAAAATTGGAGAAATTTAAGTGTTAAATTCCAGATTAAAAAAATTTTTAAATCACCTATTATGTTGGTATATAAACAGCTTTAAAGGTGGGCCTTCAGTCCCATTTTTTTCTTTTTGTAAGATTCATGAATAGATTGAAAAATACTTTAAAAAACCCAGTGGAAATCAAAAGCTTCCTATGTTTAGTAGTGATATGGACTTTGAATTTTATTGATTTCTTTGCCAGCACAACAGGTAATTAATTAGTTGGGTAATAAAATGATAGTGGTGCAGCTTTTGTTTTATTTGTGTATGTATGTGTATGTGTGTATAACAAATTTTAGGACATTTGGAAAATTGTTCTTAAATCTAAAGTATAATAATCAAATTTACCTTGATCTTTCAAAATACGATCCAAATAATCGAATGATGTATTTGGCCTTTTAGCTGAAAGGCAGATGGCTCAGTCTTGAGTTAACTTTAACTTTCTATTCATACGGACATGTAGAGGGCATAATAAAGATCATTAAGGTAAATTTGAAGGTGTATATCTTGATTTTCAGGAGCCTTGTCATTCTCCTATGTTGTACAACCTACAGTTTTCTCGAGGCCACAAGATAGTTCCAGTACTCAGCCAGAATGACGTACTTTTTGACATTATCCTGTTTCTCACTCCCAGATTTGATAAACAAGATTGAGATGTGCAGTATTTAGAGAAATTTTGCTGTGTACAATTCTTTTGAGAGGCCTATTAAAATAAAAGTCACACTCAGGTTATCTTTTCAAAAGTCTGATATTTTTTATGTGGGTACAATCTCTTTAAAGTGTCCTCTGCTTTTGTAGTTTAGAGCAGCTGTTTTCTTACAGTCACAGGTAAGGGCTTGGGTTTACTTTAATAATTCACAGTATTTATAATGTCTTAGATTTTGTTTTCAAGATGTTATTTTTGGTTTCCTAAAATGCCACAGAGGTGATTTTTGGCAGCGCACATAGTTAAAAAAAAGAATGGAAATTCTAGTACTGAGTTAGCCAAAATTACTAGACCTTTGGAAATACACATTTGCTCCCATTGGTCTTAAATCTCTATTTTTAAATATTCGGTTGCATTTTCTCCTTTCCAAGAATTCTTTTACCTGTAAGCATAGTTTATCAATTTACCATTTGCTTAAATGCTTTAATTCTATTCATTTTAGACAGACAACCATTTATTAAGGTTCTACTTGGAGAATTATACTGTTATATAAGGACTGTACTCACCGTGTTCAAGAGAGAAACAGATATTTGCACAAATCATTGTAATACCAGGCATGTCAAATGACCTGTCAAAATGAAGTATGGAGGGACGGCTGTGGACTATGGGGTAGGTCCAGGGAATTCAGAGTGTGTAGGGTGGATAAAGAGACTCGGGAAAGCAGACCCTGAAGCAGAGGATTGCAGGGTGTAGTCTTTTTTGATGAAGAGGGAGATTCGGAGGTAAAGGGAAACTTGGGCAGGTGTGTAAAGAATATGAGTGTACGAGAAGTGGAAGGAAGTGAAATGGGATGTTTGGGGTATGTTTGTAAAGAGACTGCTCTGCTAAGAGACTGTCAGGTAAGTCCATAAAAAGTGCGAATTGCTAGAATTCAAAGTGGTGTAAATGATGAACTGGAGTGGGGAGCTCCTGGGAGAGACAGATCTAATTGGAAGGTGTCTGTGATAATCCTTGGGGAGAGGCGGCGGCCGCAGACAGATGTGGGACGTGTGTAATGTGGGGTAGAGAAGAGCGGCTGGGAATCAAAGCCCAGAACCCAGGTTCTAGCCAAATTGTTACTGTACATGCCATTAATCTGTGTGAGAAGGAGGGAGAGGGTATGAGTTTATTTTTCTGATGATGTTTTTGAGGTGCGTGTCTTAAGGTTGCAATCACCAGTTGCCCCTAGATTGCTTCATGTTGACAGAGTTTTTAATGTGGTATTTTTGAAAGAATATAATTTAGCTTCCTTTAGAGATGTTTAAACATGTTAGAGTGTATACCTGCATATGTTTAAATGATACTCATATTTTTTCAAATGCTTACATGAAGTTAAAGATTGTATTATATGGATTTCAGGCTATGTGAGCTAGGTTGTTGGTTTATTTGTATTTTATGTGAATTTTTTTTTAAATATAGGAAGTAATCAAGACTGTATAGAAGTCAGCTGTTATAATCTGGTGAGACAGTGATTTTTTTTTAAGGTACTTTTGTCATGATTTGGCCTTTTGAGACATTCTTCATTGTTCAGGGCCATTTTAGTAACATTTCAACACCTCTTTAAACAACGAATTTGATGTTCGGTTTCCTTAGATACCAGCCTTTCCCTTTTCAGAAAGCTTAGGAATATCTGTGCCCTCAGAAATTTTTCAACATTCATTGTAGTTTATCTTTCCTTTGGCTTTCTCTTTTGTTATCATAAACTTCTAATATGTATTTATCTTGCTGGTACATAGGAAATTTCCCCGCTTCATGTGGTTCCTTTAGAGAATAACAAAATCACTTCCCCGGTAGTTTTTCAGCTCTTCCTACACAGCGATAGTTTTTAGGTTTTACACTGATGCTCAGTGTCATGTTAATCACGGGCGACCAGCCTGAACACCATCCTCTCCATCCACAATGAGCTCAGTGGTCTCTGGTGCAGGGTTATAAATGGTTATCACTGATGTCAAAACGAAGACCACAAATTGTGCTGCCTAGCCAGTTATAGATTCCTCTCATGGATATGGGACTGATCAAAGTTACAATAGAAGCACTATGATACTGATTTTTCTGTTTTAATCCAAAACTATTCTTGCTTCCATGTAATAGGGAAAATTTGTGTTATGCAGTTACAGTGCTTACTAAAGCTTCATCCGTGGAAAGCTGTCGGTAGATGCTGGTGGTTATTGCATTTATTGATGTGGCTTGGATCTCTTATACTTAAGGAGCCTGTGTCTTTGATATTCATTTGCACTCTGCAGATTTTTCATTTTTTTTTTTTTTTGAGGGGGGATATTCTTTTTTCTTCCTCTTCTGAATTCTGCTTGGAGTTTTCTATTATTTTGTATTATAGGATTTTCTCTTATTGTTGCTACCCTGCTTAGATGATAAATCAGTGACTGAGTAGACTGGCTTTTATTAAAATTAATAGCCTGATGATAAAAACGGGAAGAGCTGATGTCTGCTTGTCCACCTGAAAATACCAGTAATTTTGGCTTATACTTTCGCTGTGCAATTAAGCAAAAATGATAAATAATTTTTTCTCAGTTTACTTTTGTAATCTGGTACCTGGTTTAGGCATCAGAAAGCATGCATGGAGGATTCCTTTTTGTAATTCTTCCTGACCTACAGTCACAGCTCCAAATTACTTGCCCCCAAATCATCCCCAACAGTAGGATCCTCCCTTGGAATAACAGCTTTGAAAAGAGGTCAGGAGAAGACACTTGTCACCACTGTGTCCTGGGGTGGTGGCTGGCTTCTCCTTTTTTCCCCGAAGTTATGTTGAAGTAGATTTGCATCAGGTAATCAGCATGAAATGAAAGGAGGTTAACTAAATAAGGTTATTGATACTGCAATGCAAATTTTATTTATTTATTTAGTTAGGGAAACTATAAAAACATAACAAGTCCTGAAAAAGACATTATAGTGTAAAATAGTGTATATAGATTATAGTGTTAATAATAGTTTATAGTGTAAAACACATAAAGTTCTGACCATCTTTTAACAAATTCTTTGTCAGACTATTATCAAATTGTGTAACCATCTATAGTCACTTATCAACCTGTGAAATGTTTTATATAAATTTTTAACAAAAAATGCCAAGATGTTTCATAGTAGAGACCGTTTCTGGTGTGCAAGGAGCCAGTCTTCCACGGTTCATTTTCTTGGGTGGGTAATTACAGATCACAGGCGGGTTATTTCCACCTTTTAATTTGTGAAATGGTAGTTTTTTTTAGGGGACAATTGTCTGCCTTCCAGAGTGTCTTCTAGTGACTAATACTACAATCTGATGAAAATATCATTGTATTCTTTCATTCACTGTAGAAGACGGTAGCTATAAATTGCACTGTGAGAAACTGAATAGTAACTGGTTTGATTTAAAGTAGTAATAAAATCTTAAATGTGTACATTAAGCTGTAGGTTTCCAGATTCTCATTTCATGAAATGCTACAACAGTTTCTTGTATTTAGTTTGATGACAGCTACGTGACAAGCACCTCTTACCAAATTAGAACAGATATGTGTAACGTTTAGAGTCTATAATTATTAAAACCTGTTAAATACCGTATTTAATATTCAGATAGCCTTAAAACCTGTTAAATACCGTATTTAATATTCAGATAGCCTTTTACAAGTGAGTTGCTTATAGTTATTGTCAAATGTTGTTTGATTTGTGTATCAGCATTTCATATACGGGTGAGATGGCTTGCAGTTGGCTGGGTTAAAAGGCATCGCCACTGTTGCTTCTGTAAATTTGGAGTAGTAGAAAGAGATAGGGAGTTTTATTTGTATATTCTTTGTTCTGAATGGGGATAAAAGTGTTTTCTATATGTATGTTGACTTCTATCTGAACAATTTCACTGTTAAGAGGAGTTTTACTGATGGAAACAGTATTTTACACTCAAAATATTGCCAGGGAAATGTGTAAATAGGGAAGTTTACCTTCTCCGTAGTTTCACAGGGAAAAATGATCTAGTATTTGTGGTCTACTTTGATAATGTCTAATTGGTTTTTTACAAAACTCCAGTTTTTATTTAAAAGTACTATTTTTGATACCTATATTTAATATAGTTTCATGTCATTTCATAGCTTATAATACTATAAATGAAAGTTTTATATTACTTTGAATATTTTAAATTATAATTGTACTTATAAATGCTATTAAATTTCTAAGTATTTTAGTGAAAAGCTTCATTAAGGGAGGAAGGTTTTATTTCTCTGGTAATCAGGAAAGACTTTTCTACTTCTTCAGTTTTACAATGAGGAGACTGAGTGTTTTAAAAATTTTTCTTTGAGGAGTTATTTGACTTTTACAAATTATGCCAAACAGTGTTTAAGTAAAATGTCCTGAAAAAGTAGTCATTTTTGTTTTCTGTCATAAATTGACACTCTGATATTTAGTTAAGCATTTAATTAAAAAAATAGTCTTGCTTAGAAAAAATCCTTGAAAATTCCTATTGTAAAGAGATCTCTGAATTAGTTGCTGGTTTTAAAAATTATGTTTCTGTTTCACCCTTGAGATTCTGAATTCCATCTGCTTTTTTCCATCCTTTCACTATTCATATATATCACCTCCCATACTTAGGTTTATTCATTCATGCTACCTTCCTTCCTTTTTCCTTCCTACTTACCTAACTTCCTCCTTCCTGTGGAAAAACATTTATTATATGCCAGCTCTTTGCCAGGCACTGTGGAAGCGTTATATGACCTGGTAGGACAGTGCTGAGTTACAGGGGTGAAACCCTTGAGGCCTGTTTTCAGTTAGCTCACAAGCTTTTTTTTTTTGGAGACAGAGTCTCACTATGTTGCTCTCCATCAAGTGCTGTAGTATCACAGCTCACAGCAACCTCAAACTCCTGGGCTTAAGGGATTCTCTTGCCTCAGCCTCCCAAGTAGCTGGGACTACAGGCACCTGCCACAGCGCCTGCCTTTTTTTTTTTTTTCAGTTGTCATTGTTGTTTAGCTGGCCCGGGCTGGGTTCCAACCCCCCAACCTTGGTGTATGTGGCAGGCCATAACCTCTATGCTATGGGCGCTGAGCCAGCTCACAAGCTTTTCAGAGTGATACTTCAGATACTTTGTAATAGCGGTAAGCATTTGTGCAGGGACCACAATGGCACTGTATCCTTGGGTGTGGTGGACTTTCAGGGAAGGATCCAGTTAGGGAAATATGGACCTAAACTGAGGCAGGGAAAAGGAATAGGAAGTACTTGGTCATGGGACAAGTGGCAGAGGGGATTCCATCCAGAACGAACTGCAGAAATGTGCCATGAAATGTATGGAGAGGTCTGGTTAAGCCATGGCCCAAGAGTGCAAAATTTAATTATCATAATATTGTATTTGAAAAAGAAAACCAGAAGTAAGTGAACGACAGTCATTCTAAAGTTTAGAGACGTTGGCTAAAAAAGACACTTATTAAAAATTTTAGTATTTTCCAGAAAGTTGGTTCATTTATTGTGCATTCAGTGTAGTAATCTCCAGGGTATTACACTACTCATCAAAATCCAGATTAAAGAGGAAAAGCCATGGTCCATAGGAGCATGTCCTCTGTGGATTACATTGATTTGTGTGTGAGATATACATATATATATTTAGTGAGTTTTTTGTGCTTTTGTTTCATTTTTGTATTTTCTGTATCTTTGTGTTACTTGAGTATCAGCTCGGAGTCTCCAACAAATTATGTATCCAGTAAATCCTTTGGCTTGGTTTGAAGAGACTGGAAATTTTAACACAAAGGACATTTTACAAATAGTTTAAAAGCTTTAACTGGAGGGAGTCTTAAGGTAACCCAATAACAGCTACTGTACAGATGACACAAGTCATACAAAAGATCATGGCCAGAGGTGAAGGGGGAGGTGTTTTCCAGTGGAGGCAGTCAGTCAGGTTGGCTTTTTGGCTGCAGGATGTTTTTATTATTTTTTTATTTTCTTTTTGCTTTTTCTCTCTCTTTTTTTTTTTTTTTTTTTGTTTTTTTAGACAGAGCCTCAATCTGTCACCCTGTGGCGTCACAGCTCACAGCAATCCAACTCTTGCTTCAGCCTCCCAAGTAGCTGGGACTACAGACACCCACTACAGTGCCCAGCTATTTTTTGGTTGTAGTTGTCATTGTTGTTTGGTGGACCCGGGCTAGATTCACACCTGCCAGCTCTGGTGTATGTGACTGGCTCCTTAAGCCGCTTGAGCTACAGGCACTGAGCCTTATTTTTTATTTTCATTTTAAAATTTCGGAATATTTGGGGGATACATGTGTTTTAATTATATACTTTGTTTTTTGTACAGATTGAGTCAAAATTACGAGTGTCTGCCCTTTACCCAGAGAGTGTGCACTCTGCCCAAGAGGCATGAATTTACCCGTTCCTCTGCTTCCTTCACTTCAGCTTGATTTTCTTTCCTTCTTTTTTTTTTTTTTTGAGGTAGAGTCTCACTATGTCACCCTGAGTTAAGTACTGTAGCATCACAGCTCACAGCAACCTCCAGCTCTTGGGCTTAAGTGATTCTCTTGCGGCAGGCTCCCAAGTAGCTGGGGCTACAGGTACCCGCCACAATGCCCGGCTATTTTTTGGTTGTAGTTGTTATTGTTGTTTGGCAGGTGCCCAGCACAATGCCCCACTGATTTGTTTAGTTTTGGTAGACACAGGGTCTCTCTCTTGCTCAGGCTGGTCTGGAATTCCTGAGGTCAAGGGATCTTCCTACATCGACCTCCCAGAATTCTAGTATTATAGGCATGAGTGCCCACTTCTGGCCTTGATTTTTTTTTTTTTTTTTTTTTTTTTACTTTAAACAGTATCAAGTCTATGTACAATTTTTCTTAGATGCAAAGGAGAGAAATGCTTTCTATGTGGGTTAAAAACCTTCAGTAAAAGTCAGTTTGAAAAGGCTTATTTGGAATTAGTGAGCAAATAAGTTTGATAGAAACTTTAATTCCAGAGGGTTGAATTAAGTATTTTTCAAGTTAGATCTATTTGGGTTCTATTTCTGACTATTTTTTTAAATGCCTTAAAAAAAAAAAAAAAAAGTTAAATTTGCCACCCTCCTTCCTTTCCAGTCCCCAGTTGTGGTTTTCTTGTTAAAATAGAGATAATAGATTTATTGTGATAAATTAGAATGAGATAATCATGTATTTATGGGAAAAAATTGCAGTTCTGATGAGATCTGCTTTTGCCAAGTTATAACCCCAGGTGTTTTCTTCTTCTTTATAAAATTATTTTTAGGATTGTTTTCAGTGTTACATATTTTTTATAAGGTAGTATTAAATTAGGAATATTAATCTAATGGAGATTGGCAAGATGATTAGAGGGTGAAAAATCAGCTGTGAGGTTTTTGAAGCCATTTAGAGAGAGTTTAAGGCAGAAGGAATGAAAAGTGTGGGAAGGAGATTGAGATATTTTAGGGAATGAATCAATATAGCAGTGAATGTGTATCATTTTAAAATGAAGTGCTTTTGTTTTGACAGAGCTCTGTTTTACCCAAACTTAAGATGATTAATGTTTCAGACAATTTTTGGTTTTAAAAACTATTTTAGGTTGGGTTAAATTTCATACGAATGTATCTATACATGCTTATGCAAATACATGTCGTGAGTTTGGTTCAAAGAAAATCTTCTAGTTCATGTAGGGGTTATTATTTTTTTTTCTTTTACCATTTCACACTAATGTATTTCCTTGTTATTGTAAGTTAGCAATAGAAGGATATATGTATAATTCATACTAAACCCAGTGTATTGGTCTAGAAGGTTCTCAGGAGACTAATGATGGAGTAGGGGCTTCTTTAATACATATGACTATATGAAACATTATTAATGTTAACAGATGATGCACTTTAATCCCCTAGAATGATTGTTTGGTACCAGCAGGAGATTTATTAAGCCCGAATTGTGTGAAATTGTGTGTGTATAAGCTGCTACTTAGATTGTAAAAATGCTATTGAAAACTGTTAAAAAAGTTTTAGCTGTGTAATTGGCAGAGAAGTATTAACTGTGCTAAAAGAAGGATGTGTGTATGGTTGGCCCATGCGCCTTAACCTTTTTATCATTTATCTTCTTGTATTAATGTCACTGAATTATTAATTCATGAGCCACGGTGGGAAGGGTGAAGGCACCATTTAAATGTGTGGCAAATTTATCCTTATCGCTAGAGACATGAAAAAAAGTCATTTTGTGTTATCTGTAAAATGGAAAGGACATTTTAAAATTTCATTTGCAGTAATCCACTTCACTTCCAGTAAAACACCTAGATTATTACTACCATCATATAATGCTCTTATTAAAAATTTGTAACCTTCTCTGCTCTTTTTTCTTACATACATAATAGTGATAGAAAAGTTTAGCCTTCATTTATTTTAATGTGATACCTATTAATTGTAGTCTAAAAATGTTATTCTTATGAATGATAGTTTGACAGTTAAATTTTAAGAAATGTTAGATTTATGCAAAATACAAATACTATAATAGTAGCAATCAAATTATTTTGATTGAGAGGAGTCTGCATATAGAGAATTGGAAATCTCTAAAAGTACTTTTCTTCTAAAAGAACTGTGTGTTTACTGGCACTTCATATTATTTGGAATTATTTGGAATAAAACGGGTTCTGGTTCTGGCCTTGTAGAATTTTTAGCTTTAGAGAAGAAAGTGAGCAAATCAGAATTTAGCAGTTTCCTATTGAGTACAATGTGGAACTGGGATATATCCAGTATTTCCTATGGGTGAGTAGCAGTGGTGACAGAAATTTCAGGCATTTGAAGCCACTTTTACTGAACAGCTATTTGAAACCTTCATGCTAACAGGGAATACCTCAGGGTCTTGTCCAAACCTCATTACTTTTCAGTCTCCCATTACTTACTGTTTTGATGGCTTTTATATTCTCTCATGCCAAACAAAGTAGTAAGATAAGTTACTGTGGTAATGTCCTTTGTTTTCTTTTCTGGAGTATCCCCAAACACAGCAAGCTGTCCATATGGCTCTGTTACACACACACTGAAACTCTTAATTTGTTTGGTCAGTAAATACTGTTGCTTTGTTTTATTTTTCATTCCAGCATGGTTAATTTACCTTTAAATTAACATTTAAATTAATTTCTTAGAATCATAGACTAACGTTAGTCTGATTATTTTGGGAGACCTGGGTAGTTTTGAGTTCATTACTTAACTGCCTCCAGTCTGGTGGAGTTGGTGCCTTGGTCTGGTGCTTGTTGGTCTACGGCGGTGCTTGGCAGACTGTGGCCGTCTGTTCTGTAAGTCGGGTTTTAGTTGCACGTAGCCATGGCTGTTCATGGGTGGCGTGGTCTATAGCACCTTTCACACTGCAAGAGCAGAGTTGTGTAGTTGTGACAGAGACTGACACTGAAAGCTCAGTTATTTACTGACTCCTTCATAGGAAATGTTACCTGACTATTGATCTCATAAGCTTTTGTATCAGTCTGCATAGTAGGTTGGTTCTAATCTTTCCAAATATAATCAATCATTTTAAGCTTACGAGATTTAAAGAATTACTAGTGGTAGTTACTCTTTTAAGCAGTAGCAACAATAAATGTTTTTTTTCTTTGACGTTTTCTGAATTGAAACTTATTATTTTTTTTTGAGACAAGAGTCTCTGTTGTGCAAAGTGCCCTGGCATCAGCCTAGCTCACAGCGCCTTCAAACTCCTGAGCTCAAGTGATCCTCCTGCCTTGCCTCCCAAGTACCTGGGACTACAGGTGCCTATCACAACACCGGGGTAATTTTTCTACTTTTAGTAGAGATGGGTCTTGCTCTTGTTCAGGCTGGTCTTGAACTCCTCAAGATATCCTCCCAACTTGGCCTCCCAGAATAGTAGGAGTGAGCCCTTGTGCTGGGCCTTTAAAATTGTTAAAGTATTTAAAAAACATTCGTTTTTTACCAAATGAGAAAGTCTTAGAAAGTAATTCAAGTGTCTTACAAGTTTTTCTCCGCTTTTTAGAATGTTTCTTTTTATTTAATATCACTGCTTTAAGGTTATTTGAACTTTGAGTAGAGGTTATAAAATTGTATTTTAAAGTTAACAAAACCCTTTTCTAAAACTACATACCTCTCTCACTCTGTATTTGAGCACTTAAGAAACACCAAAACATAAAACTTAATATATTTTAATTTTTTAATGAGCAAGAGTTTTGATTTTAAATTTCCTTATATTTAATAGTCATTCAAATGACTATTATTACTATTTCTTACTCGCTGTGTCAAGATAACACATTTTTTTTACCTTCCCATCTAGATCTCCTAGTGCTCTTTAGAAAAATCAGAATCAAATACATAGAATCTCAGCCTCACACTAAAAACTGAAGAACCTGTTCTATTCATTTATTTAGACCTTAACTTTATCTTAATACTGTTAATCATACATAATTGAGATATTCTTTTAATCTTCAGCTCAAGAAAATTCTATTATTTCGAGTTTTACTTTTAGAAACAGAAATAATGTGGAAAATAGTTTTATGGGGACTAACCCCAGCTAAGACATAAAACTTGTTCTTTCTTGAATAAGATGCTGATGTCATTTTTGAATTTTGATAATCTGTTGTTTTTTTCAGGACAACATAAAAGTGTGAAATATGTGAGTTGCACGTCTCAGGGTATTATATTATGCCTGCCAATATAATCATCCACAAGTAGGTTTTTAAAAAAGGAGGATTTTATGAAATAGCTGCTTTTTTAGATGTATTTTTTAAAATGCAAATTATAATAATTGCTGAGACATATTTTAAAAGAACAGCCTTTTAGTGAAACATATTGCAGAAATCCTTAAATATCTTCCTTAAGAATGCATTAACGTGGAACCAGTACTGTAAGTTGATAATCGGGAAATTGATGGGATTGCAGAATTATTGTGTATTCCTACCCTCTTCAATAGTTGCTGAATTAGCAGCCTGGTGCTTGGGAATTATCTCACCCCTCACAGTGGAAGGTAAGCCAGGATTCCAGGGTGTGTTACTGAGCTGTGTCCTGGCCTCTTTGCATAAGGTGATGTTAGTTGACCTGAGCATGTGTCTCCAGGAAACACAGATACTGAAAAACTCTTACTCCACCTCTCATTATTCTATTACTGTTAAGTTTGCGGGAGTTTAGTAGTTATTATTTAATACGTATTTTATTTAGATCTTAGTGGTTTTCTGTGTATTCTCCTTGGAAGACTGTTAATTACTTGAAGGCGGCACCATCTCTTAAGTCTGTTTTATTAATACTTTTAGAACTTAACACAGGACCATTCAACATATTAGGGAAACAACTGAATAAGTAACACTTGTTTCAGGACCAGGATTCAAAAATATCTCAGACACTAGATATTCGTTGACTTGAATTGACATATGTGCAATTATATTACTAATAGGTTGTACTTTATTTTAAAAGTCAGTTGTAAGTTTAGATAACACAGTATATATTGGCATAGTTTGCAAATGAATTCTATCAGTTATTGATTACAAAAGGCCATGTGAGTTGAGTGCTGTGCTCAGTGGGTGGCAGGCTGACAGGGTGGCAGGCTCTCAACCTCACCTGCCCCTGATTCAGAAAAAAAACAAAAACCAAAAGGCAATGTGCTATTCTTTACAAAATTTTCTTTAGCTTCTTAGTGTGCATTTTTTATAGTTAATTCTTCATATTTGTTCTTTAAGATCATTTGACATATTTTACTCAGATTACCTCATCACATCTAAGAAGCTTCTGATGGTGATATAGATAATCTCATAGATGACGGATCCTGGATCATTATTATTTCATTTAATGGTTGTATATATAGACCAAGAGGGAATTTGAATATTGATTCAGGGAATGGCTAGTAACAATGATTTATGAACGAAGGGTTCAGTGCAATGGGCCAAATACAAGATTTTATTTTACTGCCCACACTGAATTTTTTTTTTTTTTGTATGTGCTTGAACAGTGATTAGTCCATAATTTCACAGAGGTTAACATTAAAACGTTTCTTCCATGACTATTAGGAAGAACTGCTAGTTTTACTGGAAATATATATTTTTTTTAATTAAAAAAAATTCTATCTTTAGATTCTTGCAGATGTAGAAAAAAATCTAAACAGCTTAGGGATATTCTCTGAGGATAGGCTAGTTATTAACTAATCCTGTTTTACATGTTAGTATGATCAATAGTATATATTCCACTAATGACCATAGTTACCTTTTGGCACCAAAGAAACCACATATAGCCAAATATTTTACCCACTAAGAAAAACTGAAAACTACTGGTAGATTTCATTATCCAGGCAGATTGTACAGTGGTGCAGCAAGAGAGAGAAAATCCATAGTAAAAGGCTGGGTAACAAAGATGTTTAAAGGATCACTCTTAGAAATTCATCTTAATGGTTATCTAATTTACCCATTAATCTGGTTCTTTCTTTCTTTTTTAATTTATTTATTTTTAGTGTTAAATCATAGCTGTGTACATTAGTGCAATCAAGGGGTACAATGTGCTGGTTTCATATACAATCTGAAATATTCTCATCAAACTGTTCAATGTAGCCTTCATGGCATTTTCTTAGTTACTGTATGTAGACGTTTGTATTCTGCCTTTAGTAAGTTTTGCCTGTACCCATTCTAAGATGCACCGTAGGTGTGGCCCCACCCATTACCCTCCCTCCACCATAACCTCCCCCCTCCCTTCCCCTTTGGAAATATTTGTGCTTATTTTTCTAACTTGTTATAAGCAACTTCTCAGGTGGTTTGATTCATAAGATTTGTCAGTCTAGAATAATTTATTAATTTATAACATAATTTTGGCATTTTTATAGCAATATAAGTGGGTAAAATTAAGATAGCTCAACTGAAAATACTAAAAATTAAGTTGGTATTTAGCCATTATTACCTACGGGATGTTAGTTTTGCTTCTGTAAACATTCTAGAAATCACTTGCATAATCCCAACATGTTTTTGTTCTACTATTTCCACATTTTATTCTAAAGAAAAAGATAGTGAAACATAGAAAGTAAGTTTTTGTGATCTACTTAATTAATGGAGATAGTGATTTTAGCCCTGAAATTTACTTACTGCCCTTGAGCTGGTTTTCTTATTTTAATATAAAATGGAGATAATATGTATTTCTCAAAGTTGTTGTGAGAAGCTGGGTTATTTTTGAGCTAAAATGTAATGCACCCAATGGTGAAGAATTTTGTCTCTTACTCCTTAGATCTTCAGCACATGCTAGGTGCTCCATGCGTATTTGTTGCATGAATCATTTGATGATAGTGAAAAGGAAGGCTTTCTGGTTAGCCTTGACTAGGATCCACTTACATGTTGAGTAATTTCAGTTACCTTTACTTCTCTTGGCCTCAGATTTCTTACCTTTATAAGCTCAGTCTTGCATTTTTATAAAGATTAGCAATGGGTCTGATACAGTATTGCACATATTTTAGGCACTTCGGAAATATTTCTAGGCATAGTGTCCATAATTTGTATTCAGCACTAAAAAATTGGGCATTCTAGGCTATTACAGAGTTAATAGGAAATACGACATCTTTTAAAATTAGACAGGGCTGCCATTTAGCCAATGACTTCCTTTACCCCACCTGCAGAGAAAGGTAACTTCTGTCTTATAGCTATGCTGTAATTTTTTCTAACAATAAATACCAGTTATTTTAAAATGGATTCATGGTTTTTGTTTTTTTTTTTTTCTTCCTTTTTTTCTTTGTTTTCAGTCAGAAACTTGGGGAAGGTTTCAACTTTCCATCATCTGTAAGGTAATATTTTGGACAGGGCATGTAACTTCATTGTTTTCTTTTGAAACTTCATTTGCAAGTTTATGTTCAGTCATAAAATACCCTGTGCATTGGTTCGAAAATGACAGCTATTTGTTTTTATTATTTCAACTGGATGGATTTTAATGAAGAGAATGGCAGACTGCCCTGAACTGTGCTCCTGGTGTCCAGAGCTCAGAGCTGCTTCTGCAGGCTCAGCAGGACTACACAGATAGCAGGTGTGATTTACCAGGAGCATTCCTGAACTTTCTTCTGCTCCTCCTTTAAGCCTCTCAGGAGAATTTATTCCTCCACAACAAAGAAGTTTCAGTAAAGGGTAAGCCCGGTGGTGAATATTAAGGAGACTTTAGTGTAAGTAACTTAAGTACTCTAGATTAATAGGTGTGTCTGGAGAAATGAGATGGAGAAAGAGGGTGGTGACCATGTGGTTTTAAAATCTCCCACAGTATTGCCAGCCCCAGTCCTCTCTTTGTGAAGAAATGAAAATATACTCAAACCCGAAAGAATGAAGAATGTCTGTAGTTGAGAAAGCCTTTTCGATTATTGATAGCCAATGTTTACTTAGCTGCCTCAGTGAAGAAAAACCCCCAGGATGTTGATGTTTTCTCTGATGTCAATAAGAAGGGGAAATTTTGCCTGTGAAAATCATACATAAAATATTTCTGAAATGTGAATACCCTGATTGAAGTTCAGCGAAAGTGAAATGAAACTGTAATTTATTTTTCATTTTTCTAAGGCTCTGCGTGGGGCAAAGTGGAGTTAGTATTCTACTTTTTTGGTATATGTTTGTTTTGATAAGATGCAGAAAAGCAGCTCTTTCATTAGTAAAAATTCTGTACCATTGTGATTGTAATTTTATAGTGCAAATAAGATCAGAAAGACTGGTTTTGTAAAGCTACCTTTGATTTTCACTTAGAGTTGTCATACATGTAACTCATACAATTTTGAGGCTTATCCAAAGCTTTACTGCTTTATTTTACACAGCATTTGTGCGTACTGAAAGGAGAGGCGACTTGGGTAGTTCTCGTGTTTAGATGACTCTTCTCTTTCCCTGTTCTCCTGTGTGTCTAGCTGTTATGGGTTTAATATGTAGTGTTCACAGTAGTTTAGTGTCAGTAATTAGCAATCCATGGTAAGCTCTAGAAAGGAGTCTTGATGGTAGCTTTGCTCTTAATGCAATATCAATTTTAGTTAACTAGTTCTAGAAATTTTTGGTTTCATTGCCCTTTATACTTAATAGTTTGAAACATGCTCTATTCTCCTTCTTTCACTGATGTCTGTTGACCAAGGGGTTTTCTTTTTTTCTGTATTTGCTAAATAAGCCTCATCACATAATAAATCTAAATGTGATTTCCTGGAATGTTGTAACATAAATGTGTGACTTAAAACTGGTTAGTAGTGTTTTCCTTCTAGATAATTTTGCTGACAGTTTAAGGCACGGGATATTTAACGCAGCTAATAAATATAAGCACGTTACTGTCTGAAAGACTACAGCTGACTGTATCTTGTAATTAGTGTATAAAACAGTGAGGGCTGTTGGGATTATAAACAGTGCTGAGGCATATTCCTGGAAGTCACTGCTCCTCTTTGGAAGGTTTGGTATTAATGGTGCATTAATTGACTTTCTGCATGACAGAGTAACAGGATACTTAGAGCTTAAAAGAAAAAAAAAAGTTATGATAGAGGTATGGTAGACAATGGCTTGTGGTTTATAGAAATAACGTTAGGATAAGAACGTTTGAATCTTGCTACTTGAAGGGTAAGAAAAATGCAGAGGTGTGGAGTAGGTTGTACGTTAGAAGTGCTTTGGATTTTTAAAAATCACAATCGTTTATGGTTGAAGTAGAAATGTGCTTTTTCTGTTTTTACTAAGAAAGGAGCTGTCAGCCATTATCCCCCAAGTCCCACTTCCTCTCCTACTCTGAAGTTCTTGGAAAAAGGTTTTCTCAAATCTAAAGAAAAACAGGTTACTAATGTGGGGAATCACTTAAAGGAATCTTTTCTGTTTGTTGAAAGGAAACATAATAGCCTTTCTCTGGTTTTGTTCCTTGTTTTTGTTG
The DNA here is from genome assembly GCA_963574355.1 of Loris lydekkerianus. Taxonomy (NCBI): domain Eukaryota; kingdom Metazoa; phylum Chordata; class Mammalia; order Primates; family Lorisidae; genus Loris; species Loris lydekkerianus. The sequence goes on from CAUYPK010001135.1 coordinate 77,668, forward strand.
TGCTTTGTGAACTGCTGTTCTTGAGCTCTCTGCAGGCAGTGGAAGCGTCTGAAGGATGAGTGTGCACGGCTCCGTTTGGACCAGCGAGTGTCCTGGGGCTCCAGTTCCATTTAGGAGCAGTGCTTTCTTGGGATTAGTTTCATCATGTTTGATTATTTATTCCTTCTATTCTTAGCCAATTGCTGCTCCTTAAGTATTTCAGTTTTCATTAACATTTGTGTAAATGGAGAGTTGTTTTAAATTTGAATCACAGCAGTCAAATCTTTTCAAAATTGCACTTATGTTTTAAGCTTTTGGAAATAATTTCATTTGGTGTGAAAGTGGTTAGGTATAAGATGTAGAATGACAAAAACAAATTCTGTACTGTTTTTTTCCTGCTGATTGCACTGGCAGTTGGACGTCAGCTGCATTTGCATTACCACGCACATTCCAGATGCCGTGTGTGCTTGTCAGAAACATTTACAGGACACCTCATAATTGACTAGAGTGTACTTTTAGATTGAGATTCATATCCTCAAACCTTAAGAATACGTTGGATTTTCCGTGTATAAAAATCCATTCATGAAGTAGCCCGTCCTGGCCAGAGACCACAACAGAAGTCTTGGCTGTGTGGTTTCCTGCTCCTTTCCCCTCACTACCAGAGGGTTTCCTTTCTTGGCAGCTGTTTCCTACAAGGCAGTCAGCAGCCCCTGATTTCTTCCTTCCCTTTCTTCCCACAAACAAGGACCCTTTCAAATAGCCGGTGACTGAAGACAGACTGATCTTGGATCACTTAAAGAAAGTGGAACCATCTTCAAGAGTTGTGCATATGGGCAAGCTGCCTGTAGGCGTTAGCTCATTGAAATGAAAGTACCAATTACAACTAAAACTTGGACAAAATTCTCTGCTTCAATCTTTGGCAGTCCAAAGCCTGACTTAATTTTATTTGTAGCAAAAATGGGCCTCATCCACACATGTAAACTGTCCTAATTACTTGATCAGATCACTGAATAAACTATAAGATAGATGTACTTGTTCATTGATGAGCCTTTGGGATGTGACAGGCCGTGAGATTATCTGACTTTTTTTTATGGTTTATAGAATAAATTTCAGTTTTAAGGCAGGTGCTTTGCTGTGCCAGTTATAAATGCGGGTTTTGAATAGTTGGTGGGAACTCAAGAGTGAAAAATGAACAGAGCCAGCCGTCCAGTTCTGTAAGGAATGTGTATGCTGTGTCTCCATCAGATTAATTTTTGATATATTGTTCTTCTTTTTGTATTTCTGGCATTCACAAGAGGAGGCTTGGTCTTTGCTCTTGTTTCTTTGGACAGAGAAGCATCTGAGGTATTCTTTGAGCTGCATGATGCCAGCAGCGACACCCTCCTTGTCATAATACCTAACTGGTTTCATTCAGTGCTTTCAGAGTGAGCCAAATCTGGGGTGAATTACAGATCAGGGAGGGATAAATAGGGAAGCAGTTATGATTGGGAAAATGTGTGAATCACAAAGCAAACTTATTACAGAAATATCTAGTTTCATCTGTGGTTTTATGGATCTTTATATTAAAACATAGGATCATTTCAGATTGATGGTTTTTATTCTTTTTGGTGTGGTTGTTGATGAAGCAAGATGGTACCTTTTTAAGTGTTATTGACCATTTATTATTTGATAATAGTATATGGTGATCTGCTCATAGGATTCCACATGATACATGAAGCAGGGAGTAAGTGTAAAGGAGGTCAGTTTTCTTTATTCTCTTCTGACATCTAAATAATAATAAGAGTTTGTTTTACCTGAATTTTATACACAGTGTCAGAATTGGGGGAGAACAGCCCCTTCGTTGCCCCAATTTTTATAACTTTAGCTGCAGCAGGTTAAGCGTGGCTTGAGAAAACTTGGTAAGAGTATTACTCAGAAAAAACAAACAAACAAACAAAAAAACCCCAGCTAGAACATTAATACATAAGAAGGACCCCTAAAGGAAAAATGAGTCATGTCTTTACCCTGAGAGGCTAGGCCAGGAGGCTGGATGTGTTAGGGAACTGCCTTTACTTTATGTGTAGTATAAGGCTGATAGATCTTCTGCAACTCCTCACACTACCCTAGAAAGAAGTGGAACACTTGGGCAGATCCAGCAAATGACCTGGTCTCGTGATCCAGAAACTGAGAAATGCTTAGATTAAGCCACAATCCTGAAGTGTCTGTACACTTTCCAGTTTGGAGAACCGGATCTGTAAGAGCTAGTCAAAATCAGACTTTCCTCTGGTTTTATATTCTTTACCACCCCTCCTCTTGTTGAAAAAGAAAATAGTGATGCAACCTTGGAGATATAGATGTGGTCTTTGTGTTTTTATTTGGGTCTAGTGGATTCAAGGATGTTTTATTTGAGAAGTTGTACCTTGCTATAAGCAAAATGAAAATGTGAAATTTAAACATTTTAAATGACAGTTAGGAGATAATCACTTCACTAAATGGCTCCTTCGTTGAGAAACAAGCAGTGAAAAAACAATTTGATTTGTGATATTTGGGACGATGGTGTTTTCAGAATGCCTTTGTAATATAAATGAAAGTACACTCAGGTTAAAACAATAAACTCCATACATCTCTAATCTATCTTGCAAGGTAACTGGATAAATTAATAGATAATATTGCTGTTACCATCACTAGAAGTAAAAGCAGAAAAAGTTAATATATTCATAAAATTTTGTTGAGCAGTATTGATACTAAAGCTAGTACTTTGATAAAAAGGTTAATACATGTGTATGTCATAGAGAGAGATGGATTATTCTAGGATGAATTTCTAAGCTTTTCATGTTTCATCATTAAGTGTTCAGGTATCTGTTCTCCGAATGTGTATGCCATGGTTATCTATAAATGCTCTTTGGGCTTTGACTGTTTCTAGAATGTAAGGCACAGATAACCACTTTATAGGAGTGGTCCTTATTGGCTATAGAATCAAAATATATTTTATGCTCAGGATGGGGAAAAGGGGAGAGAGTTCTTATTATTTTTGCATTTTTTTTTTTAATGTAGAAGGACCATGGAATAAATGATGGATTTGTTTGTTTTTCAGATATGAAGATCAATGATGCAGACTGCTGGTTTTGATGAAGCTGGGCATTTATAACTAGATTCATTAAGGAATACAAAGAAAATATTTAAAGGGATCAATAATGGTGTCTTCTGGTTGCAGAATGCGAAGTCTGTGGTTTATCATTATAATCAGCTTCTTACCGAATACAGAAGGTAAGATGCAGTTTAAGTTTTGTTTTAACTTGACTTGTTTTAACTATGCAATCTTCTTTATGTGGAAGTGGCTAGAATATTATTATTTTTTATTTTAAACAAAAGATAGATGTTATGAAGATTTCCTAAAAGTCAAACTCTTTTTGTTGGTTGAATTAGTTTTATTATATAGCTGTATAGTATAGAATGTGCTAGATGTATGATTTCTATTTTATATAAATTTATAAAATACAATCATTCTAAACAGCCCTAAGGGGATTCAATGAAACCTTTGTTTTGTATATATCTTACATTTATTGACTACATTTATTCCAGTAAAATTAATATTTTGTGACAACCCTTTTATTTCATATTTTTGTCAGCTTCTTAAAATTTTTAATATTTTTTAGAAAAACTTTTATTTTTGTTTTTGTGCTAGGCTCTTTCCCTGTCACTCAGGCTGGAGTACAGTGGGCTCATCATAGCTCACTGCAGTCTCAAACTCCTGGGCTCAAGTGACCCTCCTTCCCAGTCTCCCTAGTAGCTGGGACTACAGGTGTGCACCACCACACCAGCTAAGTTTTCTATTTGTAGAGATGGGTCTCACTCTTGCTCAGGTTGAGAAAAAAGTTTTTTATACAGCCTCTTTTCTTATGATACCTGTTATCTTAAAAAAAAAAAAAAATATATATATATATATATACACTTATACATATGTGTGCATGTATATGTATATATACATATAAATATAATGTGAAATATAATGTGAAAATTTGCAGAAATACAGTAACTTATTCTGTACGTAAAAAGAGGTAAGAATTTTTTTAAAGCACTGTTCTAATAACTTTTAAAATCTTAAAAGTATGTTTATTAAGACCTGATTTTTTAAAGAAATAAACATACTTTTGAGGTTTAATAGGATAACAGGAACCATCATTTTTTAGCCTCTAGAAAGATTTTCTGGTATAATATTTAAGACTAAGGAATAATGGATTTCCATATGAAAGTAATAAGTATCAGAGTGCTTTTTAGAGCTAGAAGCTAATATGGAGCTAAAATGGTGAATTTTTTAGCTAGTTGATAGTGGTGGTTATGGTATTCGGCTTGAAAATATATTTATCTTGTAATATTTGTGAAGAACACAGAATCTTTGAGAAAAGCATGTAAAATATAATGAGGTTTTAAAAATTCCTATTAAAGACTCATTAAAAATGTTACAGAATTTTAAAATTATATGTACTTTTAAGTGATCTCATGTATACCTTTATAAATGACAGGTGGAGAAAAAGAGGTATTTGTTAGCTAAAGGGTAGAATCTTATTATTGTCTTTGTAATACACTTCAAGTGTTAATGTTTTAATTTTGCCAAAAGAATTTTACTTGAGTTGCTTGTTCTAATGTTACGTTTCATCATTTCTCTCTTGTTCTTTCAGTTCCCTCCATTCATTATATTTAAATAACTTAAAATGTGATATAAGTAGGGTGGCGCCTGTGGCTCAGAGGAGTAGGGTGCCTGCCCTGGAGGTGGCAGGTTCAAACGCAGCCTTGGCCAAAAACTGCAAAAAAAAAGTAATATAAGTAAATAACAGTAGAACCTCTGTAAACCAACCACCCAAGGGACTGTAACAAACTGGTCAACATACCGAGGTGGTCAACATAAGGAACCAGGCCTACTGTACTGATACGTGCACGTGGTGCATATCTGGTCTATGAAAATAAGGTGACGGCAGGGAGGCAGTGCATTGTGGAGTTCTACTGTAATACCTAACTGAAATATTTACTAGAGGAATCTGTATTTTCAGAAAGTTAATGTTCACTTGGATTTTAAGTCACCCTTGAAAATTATAAATGGATGACTATTTTGAGATGACATTGCTCTATGCTTTGGAATTAAAGAAGAGATGAAATCCATCATTAAAATGTAACATATTAAATGGATAATACTGAATAGATAAACACTAATCAGGAACTATGTTTAATAATATAAATATCTGGCGTGGATTGTTAAGAAAATCTCTTGTATAGTCTTTTATTTTGCATCTGGTTTTTTAGGAAAAACTGAGTTCCTGCTGTTAATGTTTAAACGTTTTTATGTATTTAAGAAAGATTGCAGGTGTGGACCAATGGTTCATTAGTCCACATAATGAAAAAATTTCTAATCAAGACAGAGCCCACTTTGCTGGCTCAGTAGCGTAAGTCAGCAGGGGGCCGCAAACCGAGACTTTTTCATGACATGCTGCAGCTTTATTTCTGGTGTCAGCCATCAGGTCAGGATTCATATCTGCTGTTAAGAGAAATTTCATTTTTGGCGCATCAGGCCGGGGGTGTTCCTTTTGAAGCAATTCCCTCCTATGGGTAAAGAACCTGGGACGTGTGCACACTGCTAGCTCTTAAGAGTGTGTACAGTCAGCGCACGCTGTTGGAACGTTGAGCCAGCATCACCTGGGTTAGTTCTAAAGAGGGTTTCCATGACAGAAAGCAGATAATACTGTGTGAACCCCTACAGAGAAAGCCAATCAAAGCTTGACTTGAAGCCAGATTTGGGAAGGAAGACACAAATTAATCATTCAGCCATTAAGTTTCTGTGGGGCCCTTCCATGATTATTACCTTTCAAAATTTTATGGAAATGAGTTTTTGTGTGTGTTTTTTTTTTTTTTTTACTGGTTTCTAGGTTCCTAGAAATAAACTCAGATAAGTTTTCCCTGGTGGTTTTCTCCCTCTTTTCTCATTTATTAAGTGACTAAATTCGACCCAGTGCTTAGGATTCAAAATTGTAGCAGACAACAACTCTTAATCTTGAGGAGCCATGTGGTCTTTTGAAGGTGCAGGCGTTGAAACCTCAAGTACCTGTTGGTGCTGACTAGATAAAGTAATTTGAGGGCAGCAGACCAGTCTCAATGTCCAGGATGGTCAACGAAGTGCTTGCTGGGGGACCTATGATTACCTTTCCCGTATTTAGTCTGGTTTTCCCAGTCTTCCGACTTTCCTATAGAAACCAGACGGTTAGGATTTTTAAGTAATGACAACTGATTAAGATTTTTTTGAAAAACAAGACTAGCCTACATATTGTAAAATAGTCACGGGTCATACCTTGCTTTTTAGATTTTTCTGTTCTGTGTACGGTTGTGTTTTACTTTGGGGCATGATTTTTAAAGACTTTGCATAATTTTAGATTTGCTTCAGGTGAGAGAACCATTTCTAAATTTGTATGAAGGACTTATGGTACTTTGTGTTCAAGCAACATTATGAATATGTCTTACTTTGTGTGCATGTGAAAGAGCAAATCACTAGACATTTTTTAATATGATCAGTGCTAATTATAAAAGGGTTTAATTGTTAAAATTACCACCCATCCATTTATCTATATTGCAATGAATCACTTTTAAAGACTCAAATCTTAGCCGCTAAAATAGCCTTGCTTTTGTTTTATATTCTTTACATCTTTCCTCCCCTGTGTATTTTTGAAATTTATGTTTAGTATTTCCTAATATAAACTGATTTTATAAAGACCAGACTTTCAAAATATTTTGTAAATTTTTCTTATAATTGATTTTATCGCTAGGGAACTAACCTCAAACTGTTCAAAAGTCAGTTTTGTTGAGAAACCGGTGTGCTTTCATTCTTTCGGCCAATTTTTGTCAGCACAGTAACCCACTATGGAATCATGTATCAGTAACTAGGAAAGCAAATTGAATTTTTGTGTCCTAGAGAATTAAATTATACTATATAATGGAGCCTTGGCAAGCGTAAGTCAGACCTGTGAAGGCTTGCTCAAGTGACAAGTTACAAATAATAGCAGTTTTTCAGCCAAATGGTAATGTGGATTTTAGGTTGAATTCTTTATGCAGTGACTATGTGATTACGTTTCATTAGTCAAATTTTTAGTTAATTAACTGAGATTACACTGTTGCTTATTCTTATTACAAAGGGAAATATTATGTCATGTATAAATGGCAAATGCCAGAAATATCTTTATATATAGTTTATATAAATCAAAAACTTAAGACTATAGCTATAGAAATAAAGGCTTGCCAATTTTTTTTTTTAATTAATTAATTAATTAATTAATTTATTTGTAGGTTTTGGCCAGGGCTGGGTTTGAACCCGCCACCTCCGGCATATGGGACCGGCACCCTACCCCTTTGAGCCACAGGCGCAGCCTGTCTTGCCAGTTTTTACTTGACTTTTAAATTCTCTCAGCACATTTTATAATGATTTTTGGAGTTAGTGTTTTCTCACTGAAAAATGGTGGTGTGTCTGTAGTTTCTTTTTATTATCTGGATAGAACCAAAAGGCCAACATCTAGGGATTAAATATGACTTAGGAAAAGGATTTTTGGTGTATGAATATTTCCTTTAGAATGGTCTACAGTTGGTGGAGTAATAACTTTATTCTCCATAGTTAAATTTAAGAAGATTAAAATAATTCAGACTACTATACTCATTCCTTCTTTTTTCTTTGTCATTTACACACATGTAAAATACGTGTGCAAAATACGTGTAAAATACGTGTACTCACACATGTGCACACAGACAATATGGCATCTTCACAAAGGCAGGGATGTTTGGTCGTTGTTCATTGATGTACTCAGACGTGCTTAGAACAATGCCTTGATTATAATAAGCACTCAGTCTGTGTCCATCACATAAGTGGAATAAATCTTTAAAGAAGCCCATAGTCCTAATAGTAAGAGGGAGAACATTCTGCAATTGACATAAAAAAGAGTGTTAAACGCCAGGATGAGATTCACGGAGGCGCTGGGATGGGAGGCGGTTGAGCAGGTGGGTGCATGTCAGAACAGTCTCCCAGCTGGCAGGGAGGGGGCCACCGCTGCCGGGGCTGTCTCTGAAAACTGAATAAGCTGGGTAAAGCTGTGGTGAGTGTGGTGGTGGAGGGAAAAACCAGTCTATGGTGAGAGAGCAGCGTGGATCGGGAATAGAGTATTGCAGTGGTTCTCAAACTGTAGGTGTAGTGGAAGCCCCAGAAAGGTCTTGGGGTGGGGGCACAGTCATCAGCATTTCTGACAAATTCTGGGGTGACACTGACGGTGTTGCTCAGCCTCATACTTTAAGAGCCACTGCGGTGTAGTGTTTGTGTGTGTGGTAGTGAAGGTGACGGTAAGGGTGCATAGTTCGAGATAGACTATAACTTTTAAAAAGGTGTGTTTGAAAAAGAAAAAAAAGTGATGATTTGCTCCATTGTGGCTCAGAGGTTAGTAACTGGTAGTTTTCTGGGAGTTCGAGTTGCTGTCCCCTGGTCAGGCCCCTTGGCCGTGCTTTTAGGCTTCAACTAGGAATTTGTTTTTCTTTCACTCTTTTTTCAACAGTGTACATACTGAGAAAGAAAAAAAAAAATTGAAAAATTTGGACTAAATTGGGAAAAAACAACTTTATCTGTTAGGGATAAATGCTGCATTTCGTGGAGCCCTTGAGACTCTTGCTTCAGTTTGTCTCTTTTCGTTGTTACCCCTTGTTCTTTCTGTTGTTGGGAATGACTGTCTGGCCATTGCTATGATAACACTGAATTGAATTACTGCGGGGACTTTCGATTTCCCAGTCTAGCAAAATTGACTACTTTTGTTCATTTCAGTATCTTTGATTAGTTGCAGTCTAGGAGGGATATTTTCAGCAGGGTACATGAGGATTTGGCTGTATGACTCCTATTAAATTTAATGGGAGTTGTGACTCTCATTAAATTTAATAGGGATTGTATATCTGTGCTCACCGCATAGTAAATGTAACATTTTTTAGATTCACAAATTATGTAAATTAACATCCATTCAAAACAGTGTATTGATTTCTTTTTAAAAATGATTTCATTTGTATTTTTAGGGTAGACCAGTGTGATTTTACCCCTTAAGAAAGTACCTATTGTTCTTTGGACACTTTAAATATTCTTTATCACATTGTGACTGTAATGGAATTTGTACCAATACTCTTCTCCGTAGGTAGTGATATAATTCAGTTTAAAAAGTGCAAACATTAATGCCATTTATTAATTGTATCACGTTGCTTCTTTATCTTGCAAAAACCAGTGCTTTATATATTAATGCCAGGATTCAAGATCAAGGTAAATTTGTTCTGAATGTATCTCATAGTTGGAAAAAATAAAACTAAGCTAAATAGGATACCCCACCATCTGTTAAAACGTTAATTTGAATTATACTTGGCTAATTTTGTATGCTGGTATTTAGTGTCAAAATATGCCGTGTTTTATTACATAAACGCAGATAAAATTGAAGTGCTTGACTGAATTTTTTTTTTTTTTCTTCTCACTTTTCCTCCCACTTTCTACTCTATTTCATCCTCTTCTGCTTCTTTTCTAGTAATGGGAAAACTTCATTAATCCATAATCTCTGACTCACCACTGGGTTTGTTGCTGGTGGAAAAAGTGTTTAAATATGTCACTCATGAGTCACCCAGCAGACCTGAATAACATATTGCTTGTTTAATTTTTGCAAACCCCCATTTCCTCATAGAAAAATATTAAATATTTATAAATAATTTTGTTATTATGAAATAATAACTTCACTAAAAGTGAAGAGGTTATTAGCTTGTCTGTACTAGAGGAAATTTTAGAAATACTGATTTTACATGCCTCTGAGGCATTTATCACAGTTATTGTTATATTTTGAAAGACTCAATAGCATGTTAAAGGTAGCTTAATTAAAAGGATGAGAGGCATTTAAAACACCTTAATTTTGTGGAACTGTAATTTTGTTAATTTACTCATTAGTCATTTCTGTTTTGATGAAGTTCTTGCTTCATTTTTTGCATTGATACACTTTTTCACTGTTTTTATATATTACATATATTTAGGTTATGGTATTAGAGAGTAAGGTAATAGAAGATTGAACACATCTGAGTGTTAATATAGAACCTGATGTGTCTCAAAAATGTGCACGTCTGCCACATTACTAAGGGAGCGTGTTACTGAAGCATACGCAGTAGCTCCCTGTGATGCTCTTTATTTCCTTTCCACCTCCTCTGCATGACACAGTGACACCTGTCAGCCATGCAGGCTGCCTGTACCAGCATCAGTGTGGATTAGCCAAGGTCTCCTGGCGTCTTCCACCCCTCTTCCTGAACGCCTTTTGTCAGCTTGACAGAAGTGATTCCCGGAGAATATCTAGTCCCAGCCTTGGGTTCCCTTGGCTAAAATGTAAAGCTGAGAAGGGAATTCCATATCAGCACTTCAGGAAGCAAAAACAACATTTATAATCTCTTCTTATCAGCATAGGACTCTCCTGAGTTTGACTTTTATATTTGCCCTAATTCTTGCTTTGAGTGCTTATTTTTCTTAAAAGTGTTTTTTTTCTTCTGATTTAAATGTAATACATCTTCATGAGAAAAGATAGAAATTAAAAAGTTAAGATCAAAATTTTAAATTTGTAATTCTATGACTGATATAACCACAGCACATTTCATTTTTGTTTTGTTTTTTTCCTCTCCCTCATACCTATACTTAATATTATGGTTCCTCATCTACATATACTCTCACAATCAGAGTTTTTACTTTCTGTTATAAGGTATATTACTATGTCATTACGTATTTAGATAATAATGGATTGTAACAGCTGCATTGTAATTTGTCATGTATGTATAAAAAACATCTAATTCTCCTATACTTCTCAGCCATTTGCACTTGATTTTTGTCAAGCATAAGTAAAATAAATATCTGTATAATTTTTTTTCTTAACATCTGTTTATTTCTTGATGCTAGAATTCTAGAATTCTGACTGTTGTGTCAGAAATTTAGACATCTTTCAACTGCTTCTCTGCAAGGTTATAGCAGTATTCACATGGATTACCAGTGTGTGATGCTGTCATAACTCTATCTGCTTTACTAGCGTAGATTTTTAAATTTCAAAAAGAGCTGACACTTTGTGTAAGAAAGAGTATTTGATGAGGATTTAAATTGTAATTTGAGGACTACTTGTAAGGATAGAAACATTTGTGGGTTTGCTTACTGCTCTGGTCAGTAATCATTTGGATGTGAATGTTCTTGTTTACTATTTTTACCCATTTTTCTATTACTACTTTTATAGTTTTTCATAGTTCATTAATGCGTCTTTGTCTTTTAAATTTTTTTTTGAGACAAAGTCTTCCATTGTCAACCTCCAGTAGAGTGCCGAAGCATCATAGCTCACAGCAACCTCAGACTCAGCTTCTTGAGTAGCTGGTATTACAGGTGCCCGCCACAACACCCAGCTAGTTTTTCTATTTTGAGTAGAGATAGGGTGGTCTTGCTCAGGCTGTTTGTTCTCCTCAAGCAATCCCCCCTTCCGCCTCCCAGAGTGCCAGAATTACAGGTGTGAACCACCACACCTGGGCTCCTTTGTCATTTTTATTATGAAAAATGTATTCCAATTTGCCTTTTAGTTTAATTTATATTGCTGAAATTTTTAAAGAAAATTTCAAACAGAAGAGAAAAATTTGTAATAACAATACTAATCACAGATTTGGCAGTTTTATTTTACAAGATTTTATCACATTTGTTTTCTTCATCTTTTTTCTTTTTGATGTGTAGCTATTTTCTTTTATGAAATCTTACCTTATTTTTATGCTTAAAAGTTCCTATCTTGTTATTGGCAAAATATTTTATCATTCGCATTTTCCTGTAGCTCTTAAATGTTTTTATTTAAATTTTTTAAAATTTACTTTTATTTTTACATAGACATGTATTTATTAGGTTTCCATTTTTTTTTTTTGCCTTGACAAAATTAAAAAGGCTTAAAATTTAATAACTGTTTAAGATAAGGACTAGAAACAAAAACCTCGTAAAGAACGAAGGAACATAAATATAATCAGAAAACGAATCAGACAATTGCTACATCAAAATATTAAGCAATAACAGTAATAATGCAAAGAAAGTAACATTCACATTGTCAAATAAGAGTATGTCTATTATAGAATGCTTTGACTCTGAGATTCAGTGTGGTGTCATCAGTTAACTTATTTTTTTTAAGTCTCAAAAAACAGACAACTAATATTTATAAATAAAAGTAAAAGATAATTTCGAAAAACAGATCATGCCAAATCTTACAGACAATAGAAAAAGAAGAAATGCTTCAAGTAGAATGATCTAAAAGTTTATTTAAATTTTTAACTCACCAGAAATTACCCTTGTTAACAGGTAAATGCTGAAGTCTTCAGTCAGTTATATGAATGCTAAGTCTTTAGTTAGTTTAAATTTGATTCATACCAACTGGTTTATTGCTGGTATGAATCAAATTTTAGCTAGCATGGTAGCTGGAATTGGGATATACCCCAATTAAAAATGGATGATAGACAGTAGTTAAAAAAAAGAAAAGAAAAAGGAAATGTGTATCATTCATATCTATACAGATTGAACAGTGGACGAAAATGTTACTGTTCTTCTTGTTTTCAATAATAAACCAGTGCTGTCTTCTACTTAAATTATTTTTTTTTTTTTTGCATCTAATGTTTTTATAATAACCAAAGTTTATTATTTAAGGGGTAAAGGTTTGCTGCAGCCCAGAGAAAAGGAGGGAGAGAGGCAGGGGAATAGAGAGAGAAGCAAAAACATGATTAAAATATCTTATAGTGAATATAAAGTTCCTCATTGTAGGAATTTCGGAGTGTCAAGAAACGGATTTTCTGTAAAAATAAACAAAAACAAACAAACCAGGAGTTCAAATGTAGAGTTTCATTTTACATAGCAGGTTAATCTGAAAAAGAGGTCTGAGTAAAACTCTGATTTATTTTGTTGCTTATTTATGGGGAATCTTACTACTCCCTCGTACCCATCTCTGAATCTAATTGATGTTTTTGTGTGTGCATTAATCACCCGTTCTCTCTTCCCTTCCTGATTCTTCTTTTAATAGTATTAAAATCTAAACCAGGTGGTAGATATGTCTGTATTAAATTGAGGTTTTGGTTAGCGCTAATATAATAGATTAATAACAGTTCAGAACTTCTTTAACTTTATAATAGAAAACCTGTTGGACTTTGAGAGAGACTTTCTTGTGGTACAGTGGTGAGGTGAGATGAGGTGTAATGGTGACTGGTTTTTAAAAAGTTAAATAGGCCACACCTGTAAACTCAGAGGCCCAGTGGGCTGGATAGCTTGAGCTCAAGAGTTCAAGAGGGAGACACCTCCATCTCTACCCAAAATAGAAAAACTAGTCAGGTGTTGTGGCGTGAGTTGTAGTCCCAGCTGCTCCGGAGGCAAGGGGATCTCTTGAGCCCAAGAGTTTGAGGTTGCTGTGAGCTATGATGACGGCCTGGCACCCTACCCAGGGTGACAAAAAGTGAGATTCTTCTCCCCACCAAAAAAGGTTAAGAAAGTGAAGGAGACAGGTAGTGAGGGTAAGTGTATTCCACTGTTTAGGGAAAGTATTCTTTTGTAATTTTCATTTTTGGTTGTTTTTAGTAGATATGTCAAATACCTGCATTTGTCTCCAGGCAGAACGAAGGAAAATGGAGACCCAATGCAAGGGCAGGAAGGCTTGAAAGAAGAGAATGTGTGTTAGGATCAGAGAGAGAAAGGTTCAGCAAGACACATGTACAGGAGGAGATAGAATCTCATGGAGGTCATGCTGGTTGCTTCTCAAAATTGCGTGCATTGAGGGTCTGCATTTCTAATAAGCTCCCAGGTGACGCTAAAGCTGCTGGTCTGTGAGAGGACATCTGTATCAAGGACTTTTGATCATTAAAGTGTTTAGAAAATCAGATTTTGCATGACAATGACTTCTGAAAATTCAAGGTTAACAACATAGTTTGACAAATAGATAACATCCCTCTCAGTGGTATAACTCATTTTATTAAAAAAGGAACTAAGCTACCTTGAAACATTAGTGAACATTTTAATATTTTTTCCACTTACTAATCTTATTTTATATGCTTTCTATTGGCCTTTTATCTAATGATCTGCTTTGAAAAATTCTAGGGCAACAGTGCAGCCCAACTCTTTCTCCCTAATATTTCCTTCTATTCCCTGCTACTTTCATTCTATCATTCATGGAAACATTATTTTTAATAGTATTTTAAAATACAAATGTATTTGTTATTCAACTTCATAAAATCATGTAATACAAAGTATATATTATGATTGCCTTAACTTCAGAAAATGTTTTATTTTATACTAATTTTTCATAGTCATCAATTAACAATTGTTGTAATTTTTACTTCATTATTGATACTATGGCATTGTTAGCACCGTAAGAGTGTAGGATGGGAATATTGGAAGGTAAATAGATCATAGCAAACAGCTAAAGATTGTAATCTTTCTAAGGTCATCTAGTGATTTTTTTTTTTTTTTTTTTTTCCCCCCATTTAGTACTATTATACTTAACCCAAGTTTTTTTTCTATATTTTTACCAGTGGACATAATTTCCTTTTGCTCTTGCTATCAGAGACAAAGATAGACTACCGATATGATTTATTTTAATTTTATGATAATACAAATTGCAAATGAAATGTATTTCTCATAAAGTTTATTCGACTCTTCAGCTTGTAAAAGCCAAAAAACGCTAAGAAAATAGCAGCTTTTGTTCAAAGAAGAGTTAGTATAAGGACCTGGGCAGTCAGAATATTTCATTTTTATTTTTTTCAGAAATAAAAAAATACTAGATTTGGAATCACAGCTTCTGTCTTGGTGATTAGAAGTCTAGAATTTTTCACATTGCAGATAAAGTAACAAAGGCCTGGAGAGATTATTCCTTTGCCAACCTCAGCTACCGCCACCCTCTGCTTCTTTCTGTAGAATTTTAGCTGCAGGTCATTGGTGTATTTTCCTACCTCACGAGGCTGTGACTGAAGAATATTTAAAATATGGTTTAAAATGTGTTGCATCACATTGTGTAGCGTATGGAGATTACCAAAAGAGATAATTTTTTTCAAAGCTTTCTTAATGTTACCATTTTAGATTGAAAACTATGTTAAATTCAACTCTGTTCGGTAATGAAAATCACATATATTAGGAGAGGCCCAATCTTGCTAAAAAAAAACTCTAACTTTCAAACAACCTTTGGAAGTTTACAGCCACAAAACATATTTTTTAAAAAACAGTTTCTCTCTGAAGGTACCAACTATTGCTGAGAACCATCAATTACTAGAACACTGAAAACCCGTAACCATTATAATGGTTACGGGTTATAATAGTAATTTTATAATATAAAATTACATTTTATATTATATATATATATAATATTACATTATAATAGTAATTTTAACTTTTACAATATTCAGTTATCAGTGCAAACTGATCATCAGTCATCCTTAAAATAGTTAAAAGGCGCGCCTTCTGAGCTCCTGCTTCAGGTACGGGTTTTGGGCATTTTCTTTTCCCTTTAGTTTGCTTACAACAGGAAGCTTGTTTAATCCTTTGCTTTGTTTTAGAGTTTAAGCAAATAAGAAACCATCCCTGTTAGCTTTCAAAAGCTCTTTCTTTTGTTGCATTAATGGCACTCACTCCAGATTCTGTGATCTTGCTTTATTTACCAGAAAGCCTGCCTTTGAGAGCTGTCACTTCATTCTTTCAACAGTGTTGTTAATTGACTGATAGCAAAGATTGAGTGGAAAACCTTCCCTGATAAGAGACTAGAGTATAGGTGTAGCTCCAGTTTAAAGGCCCTTAAATCTTTGGTTCTTGATCTCATTTCTATTAGCACTAAAATACTAAATACAGACTGGAAGAACAAAGTATATTTAAAAGCATTCAGAAATGTTAAGCAACAATAAAACCCCATAACCATTTAAATGACAGTAGCTGACTATTTGAATTAACTTTGTGTTTGGCTTAATTTGGGGCCCTAATTATTCCTAACTTACGTGAGTAGATTTCAATTATATTATTCTGCAGGGATTTGTAGCTAAGGCAACTAAAAGAATCATTTTACATAAAGTACTTTTGTTCAGCTGATTAGGCAAGTTAAAACGTAATGATGTAAAACTGAAACCCTTCTGACAAGGTCCAAACAAATGTTTCTAGTAATTTTTGCTTTTAAAAAAAAAAAAAAAAAGGATTAAACTAAGTTTAATTTTCAACAGTGGCTTGGCCTTTGAGGACGATTTTCTTCATTGCATTGCTGATAAATATATAAATGTGTCCTAAGATTACGTGTTTTAGTAAAGTAGTAAATCTTTAAAGATAAAATGTGTCACAATGGACGCTTTCCTAAGTAATGTTTATTTGCTTTACAATCTCAGATATACAGTTGGACAACTTAAAATGCAAAAGTTTAGAAGAGGAATACAAATAAATAACTTGAATGACTAGTATCTCTTTAAATCCTGTATTTTGGAATGCATTTCAGTTGAACACAAATGAGTGACTCCTGGACAGATTTGAAATGCTATATACCACTATAAAAAGCAGGAGGATATAGGATGTGGTTCCCATGGGCTATAGCCAGTGGATGGTCTTAATATTTAAATCCTTCTTCCTAAATACTCCTCCCCACTGCAAGAGCCCACAGAAATTTTGAACACCTTTACCAGAATGAAACTTACTTCAGTAATCAGTAAACTTACTGATTACTTAACAATATATTTTTGAAAGCATTTGCCAGCATCAATAGATCATTCTAAGGCTTAACTATAACATTTCCCTAGGGTTGTACAGCGGACGCTGGTCTGCCCGAGGGAACAAAGTTGGGAACCAGCAGCTTGGTCCTCTTCTGTCTCCCGGGCCCCCCTGTAAACCCCCACCAGCCCTGTTCTCTTTTTGCCCCTTTCCTTACGCTTCTCTCAGTGTTCGAACATCTGCTGTATGTTACCATTGTGTCTTCTCACTTACATTTTCATTATTTCCTTTAATCTTGTCAATTCTCTGACCAGCTTTTACGGAGTAAAACAATCTGACAGGTATAGCATGAACTTCACAGACCTGAGCTCTGACTTCCAAGTGGGGGTTTCCTCCTGTTCCTTTGGCCAAGCTCTATCACTGATGGTTCCTCAAAAACAAGGCCAGTGGATTCACCCATTTACCTGTTTGGCTCCTTTTTGTTTTTTAGCGTACTTCTCAAAAGCTAATATTTTCACTAGGCTTTTTTTTTTTTTATACACAAAAACACTAATCTTCTGATTCTATATAAGCAGCATAGCCACAAATGGATATTGAACACTTGAAATATAGCTAATATGACTGCAGTACGTTTTTGTTGGACAGAGCAATTTATAGGTACCTGTTCGCCTAAAAGACTTTAGTTTTGGGTGTGTCACCTCTTGTACCTCCTTTATATATGCTTTAGTGAATCCCTTGGGTCAGGGACAATGTTTTATTTATTTCTGTATAATTCATTTTGCTTAGGTACTCAAAAATATTTTAATTAGGCTGCATGCGGTGGCCTACACCTGTAATCCTAGTTCTCCGAGAGGCTGAGACAGGTAGATTGCCCTGAACTCACAGGTTTGAAACCAGCTGAGCCAGAGGGAGACCCTGTCTCTCAAAATAGCTGGGGGTTGTGGCGGGTACTTGCAGTACCAGTTACTCGGGAGGCGGAGGCAAGAGAATTGCTTGAGCCCAAGAGTTGAAGGTTGCTGTGAGCTGTGCCACTATAGCACTCTACCGAGGGTGACAAAGTGAGATTCAGTCTCAAGAATAAAAAAGGACTAAAAAAAATTTTTTTTTAAATTGAGAGGTGTGTTCAAGGCAAATTAGTAACAGAGTAACATTTTAAAATATATATTTCATTTACGAGAGGGCAGTGTCACTAGTGAAAACCTAAAATAGTGCTGTTAGTTTGTAAATATCAAAAACAAAGTGTCTGTATATATGCCTAGTATGAAGCTTCCAGGAATATGGTCTTTAATACTGAGTATACTTTTAAGTATACCTTAAGACTTAATTGTAGCATATTTGCTGAACTATAGTTAATTCTTATTACATGATTTTGATAGTTCCTTACATTACCTGGATGATAATAACCTGTACCTAGGTCAGCTCATTTGGGCTTCTCGTTCCTACACATGGAGCTTCCTTCTGAAATTCAGTGATGAACCCAACTGATAGTGCTATTTGCTTTCTTTGGTTTGAGAAGATAGTAGAGGATAATTACGAAGGCATCTATTTAAAAATCATGAGTAAGGATGTCTTTAGCTATTTAGGAAATGTTTGTGATTTTGTCTTGTATCTTGCTTTTTTTCTAGTAATTAAGAAAATTCCTCTTTGTGATTTTAACTTTACTATCAGGAGAAGAAAGTTGTATCCTCATAATGGGTAATGATGTTTTATTATAATGATATTTTACATAGACTTACACATCACACATGAAAATATGTTACTTTGTTGGTTGATATGTTTATCACTAACATTAAAATTGTTATTTATATCTTGTCATATTAAAATTGGTGGCTTTGTTGCAGGAATCTTCATAAAGTGCCCTTCAAATTTCGATATATGTGTGTGTAGGTATTACTGTCTATATATATTCTTGCAGTCAGAATTTCTTATTCTCTATTTAGCATTTGCATATGTATTTCTGATTTACCATTCTGTCTCTGTGTCTGTCTAATTCAGGAAAAAAATTAGCAAATTCTATATTTAGTAGAAATTGAATTAAATACACAGTACAACTACAGGATGTATTTTTACATATTCATTAGTTTTGAGGAGGAAAGCATTTGACTTAGAGTGATGAGATAAGGCTTGGCGCAGCGGCTCACACCTGCAGTCCTAACACTCCGGCAAGGTGCGGCAGGAGGATCACTTGAGCTCAGGAGTTTGAGACCAGCCTGTCTCTACAAAACATTAGAAAGATTAGCTGGGTTTACTGGCCCACACCTGTCGTCCCAGCTACTTAGGAGGCTGAGGCAGGAGTACTACTTGATCTGAAAAGATTGGGGCTTTAGCTGGGGTAGCATGAAAGACTCTGTCTCAAAAAAAAAAAAAAAAGAATGGAAAGAATATATTCTGTACTATTACTAAATATTCTAGTGTTAAAACTTTGTGACTAAAGATTTGCTCACAAAACTAATGCAGTTTCCATTACATTCAGCATTGATTTGAGGTTTCAAAAGTGCTGGTTTCTGATCTTCACGTCTTATAGTTTATATCACGTATGGTTCTCTAACAATAATGGCGTATCTCAGATCAAAGCATTGTTTTATCAGACTTAATTCCTGAATGGTTTATATTCTTAAAATGAAAAGTGGGGCACCACTGAAAATAAGTGCAAAGATTATATTGGTATTTCATAAGGCAGACAGTAGAGAGGCCTGTTATTTCTCTATTATTAGAACAAATGAATAATGTTCCAGGAAAGGAAGATGGGATGGTTTCTTACGGGGAGAGATATTTGTGAATCTAATCTGGCATATGTGTGGTAAAAAGTAAGAAAGACAGGCTGGGCATAGTGGCTCATGCCTGTAATACTAGCACTTTGGAAGGCCGAAGGTGGGAGGAGTGCTTGAAGCTGAGAGTTTTTAGTTTTTGACATCAGCGTAGGCACCATAGTAAGACCTCATCTCTACAAAAAACGAAAACACACTGCATTGCCAATCATGGTGACATGTATCTGTAAGTCCTCGTTCCCTGGGAGGATCATTTGAACCCAGGGGTTGGAGACTGTAATAAGCTATGATCATGCCATTGCACTCCAGCCTGGGCAACAGGAGGGAGACCCCCCCATTTCTTTAACAATGAAAAGTAATTCTATAAGCATAATTCATATATTTGCCATTTAAGTAGAAGGACATATTTTCCTCACTATATTACTGACCTTATGGTATATCTTTAAAATATTATCATATGACAATATCTGGAGGAAAATAAATCTCCATGCATTAGAGTAAACATTTTATTTCTGTCTTTCTTTTTAGCATTGGCAGATGTGTATCTGATTTACCATGCTGTCTCTCTCCGGATGGCGGTCTCTCTCTTTGCTTATCTCTGTCCTCATTTTCTCTGTTGACTTAGAAAAAATATTAGTAAATTCTGTATGCAGTAGAAATATATATGTTCATGGTTTTGGTTGCTGAGAAGTACTGTAGTATGTAAATAAGGTACACTAACAGTGAATTTTTTTACAACCTCTTTAAGTTATTTTTTTACCTGTACGTAAGACAATTTTGTTGGTATGAATATCTGATACTTTTAAATTTATCATGTATGAATATCTGGTACTTTTAAATTTACCCTATAAAAATCAACATTTTTTTGGTAGACTAGACAAAGGAACTAAACTGTCAGTCCAGTCCAAGAGTGAAGAAGGCAGATGCAGCTGGTCCAGAGGAGAGGGTCTGCTTGGTGCATATAAAATTCATGTCAGCAGTTTGACACTGCATTCTTTTGGGGTATCTGTTATCACTGAATAGGAAACTGTTTCAAATTGACAGGCAGACAGAATGTTGTGCTGAATGTGTAAATTGGAATTATCACATCTAGCCGTTCCCTTTACCAGGTGCTGACTTGGAGCTCGGTTCTGCACTGATGTCGGGAGAGTGCCAGGAATAGTTTTATTTGCTGATTATCCCTCATCTCTTTCACTGTCTAGTTTTTTTAGTGAATACCCTGCCCAGGTGTTTTTAGGAATGCTGTGCAGGACAGTGTAAGACTGCAGGTGCTTATGTGGTGAGAGGACGCCATACACACACTGGAAACTTCCAGGTCCATCTACAGGAAGCAGGTCATTGCTTTTCAGGGTTTTTACTCCCTCACGTACTGAGAACAAGGCTTGTTAGTATTTTCTTGGCCCAGATGCACTGGTAAGGGCAAAAAAGTTTGGGGATTGGTGTCTTTAAGAAAACTAAAGACTTAATTAGGCTTGATGTTTAAATTTCTTTTAAAAACTTTATGATTGTGCAACCTATGTGAATAAGTAGTGAAATTTTCAAAGATTGTAAAAATATGGGCAAAAGCAAGTGTTTAAAGAAATAGTAAAGATGATTTTTGTTTCTTTATACATTTTGATCTTATGGAAGACTTTATGGCTGCAAATTTATCTCGAAGGCTGTTGCTAAGTACTGCTCCAAATCAATTTGTGCTGGAAGCATTTATTACAGTGTTACTTTCCTTGAAATTTAATAAGTTAGACCACAAAATTATCCTTTAATTAGTTCTATTAATTGTGTTTTCTTGACTATCATAAATATTTTTCTTAAGAGTTTTATGGTCTGTCTTTTGCCTGTCCCGTGGGCAGTGAATTTCCTTAATACATTTTCCATTATAGAGAGCATTTTCTTTTTCTGTTTTCTGATCGTCTTTGCATCATGGGAAGGGAATGAAGTACTAAATGCTCAAAAGGAAGAATTTATGAAAATTTTTATGGTTTTTCTCTAGAACTCCTAAAGCGGTCAGGTCACAGCATTTCTGTGGCTGAGCATTTCACAGGGTTTGTCCTGTCAGCTTTGATTTGAGATCAGGCATTGTAGTCATTTGTATTGACTTGGTCTCTGTTTCCTCTCACTGACATGCCCTGTAGTGAAATTACATTTATATAAGTTTCTCATGGGAACGGCAAAGGCATATAATTCAAACGAAGCAAGTCTCCTGGCTCCAGTTGACCTCTTAACACCTATGAGGAATTGTGCCACTGAGTCTGTGGTTCTGATTTAGTATAAAATTGGGAAAATGCCTAAATTTTATCACAGGCGATACTTGGAAATGAAATGTCAAACATTTATTCATTGGTAATTATTGAACATCTGCCAGAACATAAGCCTTGTGCCCAAACTGTGCTGTGTGTGAGACATGTTTATTGCTTTTAAGGAACTTGACAAAGCTGATGGCACCTTATGACCAGGGAACTAGAGACAGCTGTGTCTGTGACCCACCAGCTAAAGCTACAACAGCAGAATGAGCAAGAATTGGCCAGACGAGGAAGAATGAGGGAGGGAGTGTAGGAGAGGCAGTGGTGGAGTGTGCAGGAATACTGCCTCTATAAGCCGAGGTCAACTGCAAACCCTTCAGGTGTGTGCATGGTGGAGTGTGGAGAGACCGCTCCGGTGGAAGAGTTAAAATCTATCACATAGGAGACACATGACCCTCAAACACTTCCTACGGTGATTATAGATTTTTGTTCTAGAAGTATGTATTTGGGTTGATGCGTTGACTATTGAAAACAATGACAATGTTTGACACATTCCTGTGGGATCAGGTAATTAACAGGTGATGTAGGCAGGTTATGAAAAAAAGAAACAAAAATGGGAAAGTGTGTGCTTGTCTAAAGTAGGCAGATGCCCCTCGGCTTCAGATGTTTATTTTGTCATTATTTTGATATGTTTCAGTCT
This sequence comes from Loris lydekkerianus, assembly GCA_963574355.1. NCBI lineage: Eukaryota > Metazoa > Chordata > Mammalia > Primates > Lorisidae > Loris > Loris lydekkerianus. Next base: position 100,066 of record CAUYPK010001135.1, read on the forward strand.
CAGTTGAGCTGATTTTTTCCCCCTTCCTAAGAAAAGTAAAAAATTAGATTTGAATGTTGTATCTCCATATTTTGAAATATTGGCAGACTAATGCAAAACATAAATTTAGTTACTGACAGGACAAGTGAAATATGCCTGTCAGCTGAATTCATCCCGTGGTCTGTCCATTTGTGCCCCTTTAAAAGCAAAGTAAGACTGTTGTACTCATTCAGGTGAGGACGAATGAGAGACTAGGAAAAAATTGCATGAGATTTGATAAAAAGGGACAAATTGATGAGATTTCAGGAGTGGAATTTAGAGGGAGACTTGATGGGGTTTGGTAAATCACTCATGAGAGAAAGGGTGGTTTTTTTCAAGATTGGTGGGAAGGAACAGGGACTAATGGATGTTTTGGAATAAAATAAACTAGAATCTGTCCCAGGGATCCAGGGGGAGCCACATTCACTGGCCTGGGTCCTTGTGGAGTTTAGAAAATGGTGTGAAAACTGCTCCGATCCCAGACCTGGGGCAGCCGGAGTCTGGGACTCTTCTCTTGCTTAGTTATTTGGCCCATGGGTTCCCCTTGGGTCTGCCCACTTCTCCCTCGGTCCCTTCTTCTTAGTCTTTCCTTATTCCCCCAACCCCCTGTTTTGTCGTAAGCTTTCTAATGTTCTCCACTCAGCTTTACTCATTACTTCATCAGCTCATCAGCTCCAGCCCTAACTCTGGAATTGTTCTGTTTTTCAACTGAAATCTTGAGAACAGGAGAAAGTCGTGGCTTCCTTCCTTTTCACGTATGAAGCCACATCATACTTGCTTTGTCTGTTCTCGGGATCACAGACTGACCTTGAGTCACCAAGCCACGGCTTTCTCAGTGACCTGTGTCTGACTGCTGGGTGGCCCTCAGTCAAGGTGGCCTTGCCCCTCAGCGGTGCAGAAAATGAGTTAGAATGAACTCAGTACTGACAGCAAGGGCAATTTATGTCTAGATCTGGTGAATGACAGGAGTCGAGGTGGATTATAAATTCACCAAGATAAAAAATACGAGAAGTGGATTTGATGGATAATTTGGGAGGTCCGTTTAATGAAGTTAACTGCCATTAAAAATAAAACTAATAGTGGTGATAAGACTTGTCACTGGGGCATTCTTAATTACAGAATTAAAAAGTATTCTTAGTGCCTTAGTATTCCATAATTTATAGGAAGCATTTACTATGAGGCTGCTTTAATCATTAAATAATAAACACGAATAAAACTGGAGAAGCTTTTATTATAGGTATATAGAAAATAACTAGATTTGATTCTCTTTCTATCCAATTTGTACTTTCACCCTTTGCTGGACCCTTACCAGATACCAAGCACTATAGTTGGTGGGGTTTTTTGTAAAGGCAGAGTCTCACTCTGTTGCCCAGACTAGAGTGCCATGGTATCACCCCACCTCACAGCAGTCTCTAACTCCTAGGTTGAAATGATCCTCCTGCCTCAGCCTCCTGACTAGTTGGGACTATAGGTGCCTTCCACACATCTGGCCAATTTTTCTGTTTATAGTAGACATGGGGTCTTGTTCTTGCTCAAGCTGGTCTCCGACTCTGGAGCTCAAGTGATCCTCCCTCCTGGGCCTCCCAGGGTGCTAGGATGACAGAATGAGCCACTGTGCCCAGCCTAATACGAGGTGCTTTTTGTTCAGTGCTCTGGGCATGCCACGTATTCGGTTCACAGATGATACGAGTACTGTTTCTCAGTTTGGTAGCTGAGGAAGCTCCTGCACAATTAGGTGACTTAGAGTTAAATCAAACCCTAGTGATGAAATGTATTTTCAGGAATATCTGACACAAAATTTGTATAATGACAAAAATCTATTTTTATTTTTAGTTTTGAAATATGCATATACTGTGATGTCTGTGATTTAACCATCCATAATTTAAGCAGTGCATATATGTAAAAAGAAAGTGGCTTTAAAGATTGATAAAAGGATAAATCACTGTTAACACTCAAGCTAGGTCTACTTGGGCCAGGTCTTACTGCACCCTGCCAACTGAGAAAATGAAAGATGGAGCATTCGGCACATGTTTCTGTCTCTGGGGCCAGACATCTTTCTTAACTCTGTTTTAATTGTGTTGACTCTGCGTTTTGGCATTGCATAGACATCTCAGTAGAAAACCCTTTATCAGCCCACAGATGGTTCTTTTTGGTGGCAACTTTCACGTAATACCAGCTTCTCTCAAATTCACCATCCATTAACAGCTTGCATGTGAAAAGGGTTTGTTCCTTATCAGGAAATACATAATTAAATGATTATATAACGATTTGAATACCTCACTATTATTTATTTTAAATTTCCAAGATTTTTATACATGACAATATTGAAATGTTATCAGATAAATGAAGAAATGTTTAAACTCATTTGTGAGAGAGTTTTAGAGTATCATTGGCTGTACATGCCAGTGATAGAACTATTTTACAGGTTGGAATTTTTTTCATGTTTTCACAGCAATTTTCTTTACCCTCATTGCTAACAACTAAATCTTTATTGTTGTATTGATGTTTTTAGAAAGGCCCTTGAAAGTGTATGAGGATGCTTTTTATCTCAAATGAGAAATTGGAATTATGGTTAGTTGGGATTAGGGAAATAAGAATTTATAAAGATAACTACATTTGGACCAATGGAGAAAAACCTGGTAGTCAGGGAGGATAAAAGTTAAATATTATATAATACCTAACTCTGAGGTATTCATACACACTTAGTTCTAGGTGCTGAAATTGGTCATTACTCTCCTGGGATAATAGCAGTGTTGGGTAACAGTGAGGCTACCTATAGAGAATGTGAAATGCTCTGTATGGTAGACCTAACAGCACTTAAAACACACAGCTAATCAGTCAGCCAACAGTACCACTCCTTGATTTGATTTATTGATGAAGTCGTTTTGTTATTGCATTCAGCAACCACTGTATTTATAATTTTTTTGTTTTAGTTGTTGGTGATGAAAAGAACTAATACTGAGAATGGACATCGTTTAACTATTCACATAAAATTCCTCTTAGGGCAAGAACAAATGTGGCATTAAAATGTTGAGAACCAAGACTTGAGACAGTGGAATTTCTTTATCTTATCTTTGCTGTCTTCCCAAACACAACACATCTCTCTGCACATTCAGCTCGAACAGACAGAGCAGGACCAGGGTTCCCCTTGACATTCTTACTTCCTAAATTATCAGAATTGGGGATGATTTACTACACATTCCAGACAGTGAAAATTTAGCAAACTTTAAAAATGATAGCACGGGGCGGTGCCAGTGGCTCAAAGGAGTAGGGTGCTGGCCCCATATACTGGAGGTGGCGGGTTCAAACCCGGCCCCAGCCAAAAACTTCAAACAATAAAAATAAAAAAATAAAATGGTTCAGCGTCTGTGGCTCAAGCAGCTAACGTGCCCCCCACATACACCTGAGCTGGCAGGTTTGAATCCAGCCTGGGCCTGCCAAACAACAATGACAGCTGCAACCAAAAAATAGCCAAGCATTGTGGTGGGCGCCTGTCGTCCCAGCTACGTGGGAGGTCGAGGCAGGAGACTTGCTTGAGCCCAGGAGTTGGAGGTAGCTGTGAGCTATGAGGCTACAGCACTCTACCCAGGGTGATAGCTTGAGGCTCTGCCTCCAAAAAAAAAAAAAAAAAAAAAAGCACGTGTAAAAGTCCTGAGGAAAAAATCATTAGCAAAACTTACACATAAAAAACACATGAAATAAAATGTGGCTACTTTTATCATTGTTTTCCTAGATGAAATACACTTTGCCATTTGTAAT
>CAUYPK010001138.1:0-25727 GCA_963574355.1 Loris lydekkerianus
CTCAAGAATGAAGAAGAGTGTTCTTTAAACTGCAGTTGAACAGGAGCAAAAAAAAAAAAAAGAAAGAAAAAACCTCTTGATCATGCTTCTATTATAGTTGTCCTCATGTTATTGAAAGTAAACAAGAATTATTGACAGCAAATTGTCTTACTCATCATTCTTCCTTTCTTTTGTCATTGTTTTCTCCCTCGTGATTCCTCCTACTCCTCCTCTTTCAGGTCTTAATGTTTTAGTGCTTCACAAACCCCCAGTCAAAATAGATCTGTGCTTACATAGATACTTATAAACTTACATATTTGTGTTAATTAAATTTAAATTTTGCCATTTTTATTTTACATTTTAGGGCTTTTACCTTTAATCATCATACTAAGGTATTTGACTGTAGCTATAGGAATTTGAATCATTTGCTAATATATGGGGAACTAATTATTTGCATTTTCTCTTCTATGAATTGACACTTCATATCCTTTGGTCATTTTTTTCTCTTTGTTCCTTCTTACTCAAAATATCTAAAAGTAGCAATCAATAATTTGAACAAACAACATTTTATGGTTTTTACATTGCAAAATTAATTATGCTATTGTTACAATAAAAAACATAAGTTAAAAAAACATAAATTTAGTGCTCCAGCTTCTTTTTGCATAATCCTTAGTGATTATTAATCTTTGCATGTTGCAAATATTTTTCCTTGCCTTTTTCTTTTGCATGACAACTTTTATAGCATCATTGCCCTTTTACAAGCCCTGGAAGGATTTGACTCTCTCCATGTACTACCTTATTGGGGTGATTATTCTTTTAAATTCTTTCATAATTCCATTCACACTTACACTCCAAGAGTTTCCCCCGCCTATTGCTTTTGTTGTATACTTAGATATTAGGGAGGAGGCAGCAGAAAACACTGAAAATCCTTTAAGCATAGGCGGAAACATGTAGTCTCAAACTTTTAGTTATAGTCATTATGAAGTCCTAATAGATGGTAGAGGCATAATTACAAATACTCTGTAGTAGATAATAGTTTTTTTACATAAATTTTCATTGGTTCCTTGCAGTTATCTTTGTAAAGTTTACCTTATTCCTGATTTGCACATGAGATTCCAGTTAAATCATTTAAAGTTACACATACCTAGTGAGTGCTGCTTACTTGGGGCCTTTCCAAACTGAATTTTCAAAGGTGATTAAGAGAAGAAAGGATTAAATCACGAGCAAATTTAAAACTTTTAGGGAACAATACACAAATCATTATGATTATGAATTTTTTTAATTTATTTTATTTTTTTTTATTATAGATAAAAATATGCACCATAGATGTGGCCTGACCCATTACCCTCCCTCCACCCAAACCTCCCCCCTCCCCTCCCCTTCCTTGGTCCTTTCTCCATAGTGTTCTGGTATAGTTGGGTTATAGCCTTCATATGAAAGCTATAGTTTAGCTTCATAGTAGGGCTAAGTACATTGGATACTTTTTCTTCCATTCCTGGGATACTTTGCTAAGGAACAGAAATATTGCACCTGGTAAATGAAGAAAGAATGATAGAATTAAAGTACCACCATTTAGCAATGAGCTATGGAACTAGGGATTCATCATCAATAGCTACTGCCATCACGAAAGAGAAAGTTTGGCTTTGGTGGTGGTTAGTACACAACTCTATGAAAGTGGACTCTGATGAAAGAAATTCCCCCGTCCTGAAAAGAAAAAAAAATATCTATTAAACACACACATAAACATGCACACATAATAGTCTGAACATGAATGAGATGATTCAACCACTACAAGGGACTGATAAATATGTGAAACATGGTATGAGAAGACAACCAGCATAACCCAGATGGTGGAAAACACTAGGTAAAAATGTTTCATTTCTTCCACAAGTGACTTACAATGAGGAAAAGAAGCTTGAGAGTAATCTATCAATTAAAAAAACCTTAAGGAACTTGTCGGCCTTTTGCAACATCTCAACCTTATCTGGATTATGATTTAAGTAACAAAGTATAAACAAAATGTGATCTTTGGAAGATGGCAATATCAACAGAAAGTATTATTTAAGTATTGTTAAAATGGCCTGACATTGTATTAAATTTCTGATGACAAAAAGAGTCTATCTTTTAGAGATGTCTACTAAAATATCTAAGGAATAAATCAGTTTAGGTCTGGGGATATAGATTTTTAAAGAAGAATTGGCCTTGAGTTTGTAATTTTTAAATCTGAGTGATAAGTAACATGGGGTTCATTAAACTATTCCAACAGCCTTATTGCCTACAACTTTCCATACAGCAAAAATTTTAAAGAAGATACAGAATACACATGAAATATTTCTTGAGCTTATTTTAACCGACTCTCACAATCACATCAAAACTTCAAAACTTAATATAGCCAACACTTAAGGGTATGAAAAGGTTTGACCTTTCTTATTTTTTCCCCTTCAGCTATAAATTTTCTTTGCCCTTTCTAATCTTGTATCTCATGAGCTCTTCACTTATCACTCAATATTTTAAAACCAAAGTTCCAGGATGACCCTTCAAAATGACCTATACTACTACAAATTGCTTCTCAGACCTACTCCAACACTGTTAGCACTTGGAACTAAACCGTCATACAACTGGTTATAAAAGCATCCATTTAAAAAAGTAAACTCTAGTGTCCAAATGTTACCAAAAAAACTCAAATTCCTTTCTACACTATTACAAATGTTGTCTCTTCTTATGACGGCATGCTCGGAATTTTCGGCTGCACTAACTGAAAGCAGTACCAGCATTTATGAAGGAGAAGCTTACTCTTTTTTCACTTTCCTCATCAATGACATTCCCAGGAGGATTTGCATTTTTCTCCACTCTTTACTCAACAAGCATTCAGGATGTACTGGAGACTCCAAGGAGAGAAGACAATTATTTCCCTCATTTCGATTACATTTAAAAACTAAGGAATATTAGGAAATTAATAATAATATAGTCTGACATATGCAAATTTAGTCCTAAAGGTTCTGGATGACCACTGAGAAAAATCTACTCTTGTACAAAGTTTTAGAAGTAAATGATTTCAATTGATGGAGATAAATCAAAACAACTTTCAGGGCAAATTGAAACAGTACTAGATTTAAAATGAAAATCATTAAGATGTTATAAAGTAGTACTGGCTGTGCAAAAAGGTTCAGCAAGGCTTACTGAATGAAATAAAATGAAAAAAAAATCTCCCTTGGGTTGGATTGATTAGATTGATTGAACTGACCGGTTTACTTGAGTTAAATTGAGTAGGTTTAATTGAAATGAGGGAAGAAACTTTTCTGAAAAATAATAAGAGACTGGATAAATATGAGACAACCAGAACTAGAGCTTGTTAGATAATTGGAAAGAACTATGCACTCTTAAACTATGATTCACCAAGTTAAAACATTGATTCAAATTTAAATTAAACAAACATTTCTTGAGTAGATTCTCCCATGCACTACTGAATTTGTAATTTTAGTTATAAAAGCAAAAAAAAATGCCTCAATAGCCCTTTTAGGACGTTAAGGGTAAGATTGGAATGACAGGGAATGGTAAAGTGTCACTAAACTCCTTAAGGCAGGAAACGAGAGAGGGACTGAACAAGCAGAGAAAGAATATCAAATTTCAGTAACTGCACTCCCTCGGTTGAGGTTCCAGTCAGACAAAATTTATACTAAATTCTGTTTTATTTCAAAAAATACTAAAGTTTCAATGTATTAATATTAAAGTGGCCTTGTAGTCAGTTTGCTTGATAAATATTTTAAACTTAAGCATTCTTCACCATGAGTATCAACAGTATTAAAATAAATCACCTCTTTTCTGTTCCACTTACTGGCCAACAGTTGCAGGGTCCTCAAACTTTTTAAACAGGGGGCCAGTTCACTGTCCCTCAGACCGTTGGGGGGCCAGACTATAGTTAAAAAAAAAAAACAAACTATGAACAAATTCCTATGCACACTGCACATATCTTATTTTAAAGTAAAAAAAACAAAACAGGAATAAATACAATCACACCGCCTCATGTGGCCCGCAGGCCACAGTTTGAGGACCCCTGCATACTTTTTAACAGAGTATGAGTTCCCAAATGAGCTATAGGCCAGAATGTAGAGATAGTTGACCCTTCTCCTTCACAGTCCATTCCTATTTGCATCCATTAATTTGCAAAAGGATGGGATCCTCCTGATAAAAGAATTTAAGACATTTGTACTTGTAGTTAGGCATAAAGAAAAAGGAAGACGGAAAGAGAGCCTAACAAGCAGTACTCTAGAGTTCCTGGGAGACAATTCATTTTGGAGGAAAAGGGCCTTTGGCTTGGTGAGTTGGACGGAAACACATTAGCAATGATATATATTTTATAGTTAGTGTAGTGGCTGTTACTGACCTGGACCCAAACCAGCCATCCTCGGGAGTATGTCTTGAAAAAGAAAAGCTGGTAAGTAAAACTAAAAAGCTGGTTGGTTCAATTCTGCAATATTTTGGTGTTCAAGCCTCTCTCCTGTGAAACAGTGGAGAGAACCAATTTCCTTAAAAGACAGATAAATACAAGCATCCCTGGAGAAGCAAGGCAATGAGTCTACAACCTAAGGAAGCATCATGCAATGGTCTAGGCCTAGAGTCTAGGGTAAAGGGACAACAATAAAGCCAACAGCAGCTTGGAAAGGTTCCAAGCTTGTGTTAGGCAATCCAGGGCTGGGGAAGGGGGTTCCTGAAGTTACTGAAAGGGAAAGAAATCTCCAACAGAAGTTCAGAATCTACAATTATACATCCTATTATTAGAGACTGTCAAAACAGGAAGATTCTGATGAATTAACAGTCTCAAATTTAGTGAGTGATGAATAAGTTGCACATGTGTCATAAGATACAAATCCTTTCATCTCTCAGAGGAGGCAGGACCCTGGGCAGCTGAAGCCCCACCTTCTACTACAGCAGGAAATAAACACCTCTAGCACTGCCGGCCCCAGGACAATGTGCCGCTTACACTCAAGGAGGTGCTCTCATACCTGGCCACTTAGAGCCCCAGATAATGGATCTGTGGAGCTGCTGGATGTTCTAAGACCCAAGAAGAAAGCCTGAACTATAGCATGGATTGCAGGTGAACTAGAGGGTGAGGACATGGTTTAGGTCTGGTAAGTGCGTTTTGTGGCCAATGTGGCCTTTATTGGTAACATCCAAGACAGCTGTGAGATGACTGCATACGAAGTCAGAAAATTAATTTTGTGAACTCATCCTAGAAAAGTGCACCAACACCAGCATCTAGTCCAGCCTTCAAAGCAATTCTGGAACTCTTTTTCTGGAATGACCATTACAGTTGTTATTAAGTTCTCAAATTTATCCTAGAAAAAGTGCTTTGAAGAGTGGACGAGGTGCTGACATCCTTGAATAGCTTCCCAAGGTGAGTAACTTCGAAGGTGACTGTAGTATATTCAGCAATGACGTATTTAGCACTTTTTCCAGGATGAGTTCACGATCTTAAGTGTCTAACCTCATATGCATTCTGTTAGTGAGAGCATCATCAAGACTTTGAAATATTTGATATAAAAATGCTATTACATTCAGTCTGCTCATATTATTCCAAGAAATTTCCATATTTCATTTCCTAATAGGAAAGAAAGACGTGTTAAGTTTTTTAAAATCGAATCTTGTGCATTCTTGAATAGTTGTAAAGAAATTGTATTGTTGTCTATTAGAACAATCTGGGTGACACGGGGGAATTGTATCTCTTTATGCAACACCCATGTATCAAACATCTCATGTACAAGGCACTGCCCCATGGGCTGGAGACGCAGCGGGGAACAAGGACAAAAACCCCTGGCTTCTCAGGAGCAGTCAACAATGAGCAAGATCGAGTAAGGGATCTATGCTTTAGAGAATCGTATTGCTAATGAGAAAAATAAGGCAGGGAAGGGGAAGGAGCTTGTCACTTTAAACCAGGATGACCAAGGACAACCTGGCAAAAAAAGTGATATTTGAGTCTAGACCTGAAGGAAATCAAAGCAGGGATGGCAAGACCATATCAAACATAAAAAATTGATTTTTAAAAGTTATTTTCACATAGACAAGCTCAAGTTCTCTTTAAATTTTTGATAACATTTTATTAGGAGATGTCAGAAGTATTGAGTACCTTACCTAAATCTAACTTTTTCATGATAGTACTATATAAAGAAACTAACAGACCAGGCTGAAGAAGGTTCTCAGAGGTTGTATTTCCACAGGATGTGGAGATCAGAAATATCTATGTATTTACACAGCTGTCATTCATGATTATAAAGATTCTTGTGCTAAAAGGTAATTTTTTTGTTTGCTTTTTAACCTAAATTCCTCAGGTAATGTATCTACTTCCCACTATACTTTTTGGGGATAAAGGCAGCCTTGATCATGGTTGGCTTTGATGAACTTTACCCGCCTTAAGAGGAGAAAACTATCTTATTTGTTTTTAATGTTCCCATGCCTGGCAAAGCTTGACACTTAGGCACACTAATCAGCATCTGTTAATTAAGTAATTTTACTTTAAATATTTTCCCTATTTCTATAAGTAATACATAATTATTGTAGACCTTTGTAAGAAATTGGAAGAAGGAAAATTACCTGTTAGTAATATTCACTGGGGACAAAGCAGGATGCCAGCTGCAGGCCATGCCAGGCTGAATCCCTCAGCAGCACGGCAGGAACTTCTCTCTCACTCCAACCTCCAAAAATACAAATGCAGCTGAGGCCCAGAGGTCAGGAGAGTGGGCCAGTGTGCTGGCCAGCCCTGCAGTCTGCATCTCCATGCTCCCCACAGCCTTGCCGGCCAACACCAAGGCCAGGCCTTCCCTTCCAAGCTGCAGCTGAATTCACTGAGCCCCCTCTGTACACAGTCTGTCAGGCCCACAAGACCTCACTCTATGCCCTTCCTCCTGCCAGGTCTTTAAACGTAAACTCTCTCCTGTCTTTTGTCTGCTCCTGGTACTCTCTCATCAAGCCCAGACCACCCAGCCCTTTCTTTCTCCAACTTCCTGCTCAGACTTCCTTACCCACCTAGCACAGATGAGGACTGGGGCAGTGGTGGACACGTTCTTTTGAATCTTCCATCTTCACTGAGGACTGTCAGGTCTTCCCTGAAACTTGAATCTTCACGGAGGATAAGCCTCTCCACAGGAGCCAGCTAAATGTATGCAGAGGCAAGAGGAAAGGAGTCACGTGTCTCCTTCTCCAGTGCCACTCCCAAACGATCACCTTTCCACATATTTATACAGCCTCGTTATGTTTTGTCCACCTGTTTATACAGTCTCATTCCTTACGTTTTGTCCACCTGTTTACAGCCTCATTCCTTACGTTTTGTCCACCTGTTTATACAGCCTTCTTCCTTATATGTTGTCCAACATTCGCTGTTGTATTATCTTCCATCCCCTGGTGTTGCCTCCATTTCCAGAAAAAATGTGTTAGCAGATTCATAGTCTTCCTCTTCAACCCAAGTCCTGCCATTATCTGAGAGAACCCGCCGCCCATGTGGATAGCTCAGCTCAGCCTTTCCCTGCCTCGGCCACCTCAACTCACATGGCCATCAATTCCACTCCACTGGGTTCATTTCTTTCTATGTTCCTAGGGATGCAATGTTGAAATGTGTCATTACTAAGAAATAAAGTTGGTAATTCAGATGTCCCAGACATTTACCTCCAATCTCCTATCCTTCTAGTGAGTTTGCCCAATTACTCTCGTAAATGATCTCTAACCTCCTGGGTAGCACCAGACCAGAGTTTCAACAAAACTCCTAAACTGTTTTGCCCTATGTTCTTTTTATCATTCCCATCTGGCAAAACTCCCACCTAGAATTAATCCAGTTGCCTGCCTTCCACAAATTAAAGCACAAATATCAGACAGAACCAGAAATATTCATAGGAGAGTGAACAGGCAATTTTGTAGAGTACTGAGTTATTCATAGAACAGTGGAATTATGGGGAGAGAAAGCAGACATAAATAAACTTCAAAGCTTTTCCTAATGAATTTATTGGCTACATTTTTAAAAGGCTCATTAATTCCCACCATACTCATGAATAAATTTGGATAATTATAATTAGTACCAGCTAAAATTCCACTTCATTTAAAAATTGCTGATTAAGGAAACCATCTACCAAAGGCAAATATTTACCCTGATTAAGGTTGAAAGCCAAAAATTATTTTTGGATAATCATAAGCCAATTTTTATGGATTAAAAACTACTAAACATTACTATGATTACCAAATATGCATCTGCACAATTCTTATGACTTACCTTTTTTCCCTTTCCTGCCCTTGTCAGCCATGTGACTACAGATGCTTAAAGGTAATAAAACTGAATATTTAAAATGAATGCTACTGGTCAACTTGTTACTAAAACAGGCAGGTTTTTCTCCCAGTTAAGATAACTTAGCCTTGTTTTAACCATCATTATACAGGGTTTTAGAGATCAACCCCTTTTTTTTTTTTCTTTCATACAGATATAATCAACCACAACTAATTTAAATTTTCAAAGTAATTGAAGGAACTATTCATTTGAATAAAGATTATCATGAACTGATATGTTAAAAGTTATTCACTTTAATTATTTTTCAGTAAAATTGTAATTCTAAACTAAGGAGGCTGAGATGTGCTTTTAACAAGAAATCAGAACAATGTTCAAATGAGCATGTTCCTTTACCTAAAGATACCATGTACCGTTTCCAACTATCTTGCTGTTATGTGAAATCTTATCTGGAATCTCCTTTTGAAAAAGCCTTTACATCAGATTCCTGAGCCTCTCAATTGAAAAAAACAAACAAACAAAACAGTCACTATACTTTGAATGTCATCACAGCCAGCATTATTAATTTGAGTCTCCAATCTTGAGCACTGAAGAAAATTGGCTATTTCTGCCAGATATGGTAGCTCATACCTGTAATCCCAGCACTTTGGGAAGCTTAAGCAGGAAGATTACTTGAGGCCAAGAGTTCGAGACTATCCTAGGAAACACCAGAAGTCCTCCATCTTTAAAGAAAAAAAATTTTTTAAAGAAAGAAAATTGGCTGTTTCTACAAAAAAAAAAAATTAACTTCAAAGGGTATAATTTATCCTTATAAAGTATATTCAAAAGAATATACTCTGAAGAGTAATTGCAATAGAGGAATTTCAAAAATATTATGAACAATGATGGTCTCACTAACTACATGTGTAACACCCCAGTGGGACTGCTTAAGAAAATAATGCCCACCGAGGGGTCAAAGTTCTAATTTGCTTATAAGAAAGTCACATCACTTGACTGTCATAGTTTTGTTTTAATTCAACAAATATTTATTGAGTGTGTATTTTGTGTTGGTACTGTGCTAGGAGCCATGTAAACAGTAGTTAGCAAGGACAGTCTCCACACTCCTGGAGCTTAGTGTAGTAGACTCTTTAAACAGATAATGGGCAAGGAAGCAAAGAAGTACATACTTATAAATTGTGTGTGCTACAAAATGAAATAATAGAGTGAGGGGGTAGAGAATTTCAGTGGGGCCTGAGGGGTCTTCATCTTTAAGATGAAGAATTTGTGTAGTATTTTGTTTGTCTGCTTTGTAAATATTCTCTGTAAAATTTGTTAACAAAACAATAATACGATTACATTTTAGATAAAGAAATAGGTGAATGTAATGTACTTGAAAAGTTCATTCCCAGCTAAGGATTCTTACAATCTTGGCCTTACTACTGACTAATTGTAGCAGATTGGTGGCACTTCATTTGGGTCCTGTCACACTTCTTTTACCAGCTTTAGATACCAAACCTTCAGAATCTACATCTTTGCTGCTAGCTGTTCATTCTGGAAACCTTCGATGTGCCCTTACAATTGCCCTTGGACTCTGGAGCTGCCAGCAGGTGTCCAGGTGGTTAATGGTCTTCCAAATCTATGTTGAACATCAGTGTTCAATTCATTTCCCCTGAAATGACAAACTGTCACATGCAGTTTATACCCCAGATCCCCAGGAGGAATCAGGCTGACACTGGGATCTTATTTGAAAGCAGACCCTTACTTAGCTACTTTGTTCCTGGATTCTTTGGGGAATACTTCCTTAATGCACCAACTGAACCCATCTCAGCTCAAGTTCTTTTCTGGGATAAGAAATACACTTCATTGTTTCATTTATACATGCTTGCCTCATTCATTCATCCATGTGTTCTTATACCAATCTTTTTTGCACATTTGTCAGGTGTTATTTATTTCATATATAATGAAAAAAACATGTTTTATGCCAATTCTACATCCAAGTATCATATATCCTAAGTTAATGAAGTCACTTATCTTTGATTTATCAAATTATTTATTTATTCGTATTTGATTAATCAAATTAATTAAGTGAAGTTATTCGTGTTTGATTTTATTTAATCAACTTACTAAGTGAAGAAGATACAACTAAAGATGTAATGTTTCCAGAAATGTTCACACCCTACATTGTTCCTAAAATAAATGCATCTTGAATAAAAGCAAAGTATATGCAGTATTTTTAAAACCTTTAAAGCCCTAAAATTACTCTGTAAGTTTAAGATAAAAATGGAATATGTATAGCATATATTACTCATAATTATATGTTTGTTACAGATTTGTACAGATAATAGCTCCAATTTTTTATCTGTTTGTATTAAAAATGCATTCGTATTAACAGTGGTTTGCAGAATACATTTCCTCATAGACCTAATGTTACTGAACTTTAGGTTCACTAAAGCAACCCATTATCAGATGTTAAACCTGTAATGTGCCTGAGCTATTACATTTTTCTGGGGCAAAATAGTAAACATTCAATGATACTAGAATATTGTTATTTGATAAATCAAAGAGACAAATCCATCAAAATAAAAAGAATGTCCCTTTCACTGTTGCCTCAGTTCTGGTTCTATAGAGTGCTCTTTCTGTGTAGGTCTCCATTCTTCTGGGCCACACCAGGCTGATAGATTTGTCCTTCTACCACCCCACCTTCCACGATATCATCTCTCCTTCAGGGTCTGTCTTTCTCAGGCTTTTGTCACCTGAGAATGGCTATGCTTCATGAGATCCCCCAAATTCCAACCATAACCCCCAGTCCACCAACACCCACCTGAAAAGGAATTCAACAAAATTCCTAATTTTCCTGTGTCTTCCCCAGGGAACAGGATGTGCCACACACAATCCTTTTATCCTGACATGAAGGTGAACCAGCAGCTGGTGAGAATCCTGACAGCCAAGGGTCACAGAGGTGAGCAACCCTCTTGCTGCTAATTTTATACAGTTTATTGCCATTAAATACATTTCAAAAAATGTATCTATGGTGCATCTTAGAAAGGGTACAGGCGATTGCACTAATGTACACAGCTATGCAAAAATTAAAAAAATATATATTATTTTTTAATTCTAAGAATGTTTTATGCAGTCTATATCACATAGGTTTGTAGGTGTTGTATATTAAAGTTACAAAAACAAGAAATGTATGAAATCATATAAATACATATGTGGGAATTTTTATAAAGTGGTCTTTAAATTTTTGACACTGCTAGGAAATCCTCATCTTCTGAATGCTCAGAGGAATACCTTCCGGTACATCCTGGATGGCCCCCTAGAATACGTATTTGTATATTCGTCCTATGTTCAAACTCAGGGTAATATCTCCTTTCTCACTAAGTTTTATTTCACAGCGCAATTAAGAATAGGAAGGGTCAGAAAAGTTTATAGAATAGATGTGAAAGATGCAGATACTTTTCATCAATACACAACGAAATGTTTTCTTTCACAGTTTGATCTGGGCCTTATTTTAAAAGCTAAGTTAATTTGGGATGATGAAGTAGGGGTCTGTTACTCAACCATATATTTGGAACTAAGACAAAAAACAGAGCTGATCTCCATATGTAGGACCTTAGATCTTTAATTCCCACCATGAGCACAGATGTCACCTGTATCCATAATGCTCTTTAAAATGTACTTAAGTAACAATTCAAATTGGGGCATGTTTAATGCCCTCCCTGAGACATCTGCAAATTTCTAGCTACTTGGACTCTCATGGCTACCTCTGGATATCCTTAACTGCACTTCTGGTCTGTACGCTGGACCTCACAGCATACACTGTATCTCCATGCTAGAGCCAATCCAAGTATGGAAAACACTTTCCCTTGATTCTAACCCAAACAGTTACCTCTAAAATATAATCGCATGCAGCATAACTGTTATTGAAGGTGTGTAAGGCTCAAAGGGAAAATTAAAGAGGTTACATCACTTAATAAACAACTTAAAAGAGTCTCTTAAAGAGGCATCTCTATTCTTTTTCTTGTGTTTATTAAACACAAAAATATTGCATGTTTATATATAACATTCAAACGATGCAAAAGATACACAATGAGAACTAAAATTCACACCTCTTAACTCCGCCTTCTCCTGCTCCCTCTCCTCCTCCTCCTCCTCCCTCTCCTCCTCCTCCTCCTCCCTTCCTCCTCCTCCCCCTCCTCCTCTTCCTCATCCTCCTCTTTAAACAGTATGATTCTGTCACCCCACCTAGAAGGCAATGGCATCACCATAGCTCACTTAAGTAATCTGGGCTTAAGTAATCCTCCTGCCTCAGTCTCCTGAGAAACCAAAACCAACGGCCCATTCCACCAGGCCCTGTGAACTTTTTCTATTTTTAGTGCAGACAGGGGTCTCCCTCTTGCTCAGACTGGTCTCCAACTTCCAGCCGCCCAGAGTCTAGGATTACTAGGAGTCTGTGACTCGTTTTCTTAATGGTTTCTTGTTCATCCTTCCAAAAACTTATTGCATCTATTGTGCTAGACGCTGTTCAACCTCAAAGGTGTCCCCTCAAACCCATGAAAAGAACTCCAGTTTGTCTTGGGGTAGCAATATTGTTCATCATGATTCACCTATGTCATCTGTGTCATCTTTTTTCATGTCAGATACCCACTTTTGAGGCATCTCTTGCAGCCAGTGGCGATCATGTGACATAGTCCAGAACAGTGAGTCACGTGGGGTGTGTGTGTGTGTAGGGGATGGGCTGGCCCCTGGTACTCATCCACACACATGTGAAGACTGGTTCACATGCACATGTATAGCCTCTCTCACACATCTCAATCTTGTTCTCACCCTCTCACATTCACACTCTTTTAATCTCTTATTTTACACTTACAGCTGAACAACATGGGTGTGAACTGCCTGGGATACACACAGATCTTCTGCCTCTGCCGACCCTGGGGCAGCAAGACCAATGTGAAGACAATGAGGACAGAGATCTTTATGATGATCTACTTCCACTTAATAAAAAATGAATATATTGATTTTCTTTTCCTTTTAACTTCCATAATAACATTTTCTTTTCTCTGACTTACTTTATTGTGAGACTACAGTATATAACAGACAATATACAAAATTTGTGTTATTGAACTGTGTTATCAGTACGGCTCATGGTCAACAGAAGGCTATTGGCTAAGTGTTTGGGGAGTCAAAAGTTATAAGTGAATTTGGGGGAAGTTCAGCACCTGTAACCCCATATTGGTAAAAGACTTCCTCAGACACATTCTCCTCTCCCGCTCTCTCTTCCTCCTTCTCCTATCCCCTGTCTTTCTTTCTCTCTCTCTCTCCTTCTCTTCCTCTCCTCTCTCTTCCTCTCTTCCCCTCTCTGTCTCTTCCTCTCTCCCCCTTTCTCTCTCCATCTCTCTCTCTCCCCCTCTCCACCTCTCCATCTCTCTCTCTCCTCTCTGCCTTTCTCTCCCTCCCTCTCTCTCCCCCTCTTGCCTTTCTCTCCCTCTGTCTCTCCATCTCTCTTTCCCTCTCTGCCTTTTTTTTCCTCCCTCTCTCCGCCCTCTCCCTCCCTCTCTTCTTCCCTCTCTCTCTCCCCCCTCTCTCCCCTTGTCATATTCTCTGGTGTACTTCCATGCTCTATGTCTTCCACACTCTTGAACATGTGCCTGCAGCTTCTCTCCTTTGCACTCTTTCTCACATACACTTTTACACGTACTCTCTCTCCTACTGTCTCACAAGCATACTGTCACCCCCTCACACACATACCACATACTCTGTCACTTATCTTCTATACTCTGATAGGTGAAAGTCTCAAATGCAACCTTTGACTTTCTCATGCTTTTTCACGCTCTCATACACACATTCTATATATTATGTCCCTATTTTCCTGGTTTTGTATAATTATTTTATGAGAATCTTTAAATGAAAATAACAGAAATGGTAAAAATAACATACCTGTAAGTGGAATTTTACCAAAGTGTAAAACTTTTCTGGTTCTAAATCCCTCATAGTTGTACACCCAGCACCTGAACATGGCCAAATGCAGCAGAAGTCTCCAGAAAAGCTTGTATGATGTTCACTCACGATCCTTCATACAATTATGAAACTGAAAAAGATAAAAATAATCACTTTGACCAATCCTTTCTCGTAGTAAATGAACAATCAGAGACACAACCAGGTTAAGTGATTTCTGGTGATTTAAATGCTCAGTTAAGTAAGCTACCATGTAAATTATCCTGAGGCAGTTGTTCAATGTAACTATACAGCACAATGATTAAGGGTGTGGTTTGTGGAGTCAGACTGTCTGCACCAGAGGCCCAGCTCAGCTACCCATCATCCATTTCCCATTGGGGAAATCACTCCCCCTGACCTCAATTTGCAAATTTGTAAAATTTAGAATAAGAAAAGTCTCTGTATATAAAGGACAAATAAGATAATACATGGAATGCCCTCAGCCTAGCTCCTGGTTCATAAAAAGTGTTCAATAAATGTTAACTACATTGCCTGCCAAAGTTTGATATCTATTTTCAAGAGGTTGCTTTAAGTTATTTTGCTCTTAATTTATAACAGTCAAGAAATTAGGGGGAAAATGCATTTTATCTAAAATTTCTTTTCTCAGAAATTGTGCAAGACTAATGGGCCTTATCCTACCAAATAGAAAGAAATACCTCTATTTGTACAGGGAACAAGAGCAACGCAGGTACCATTGCTATCTGCATCATGAATCATAAATGCTCTAAGGATGAAGATGTGACCGCATGACCACACCTTCCTGAAAGCAGGCATGTTGTATCCTTCCTGATGCTTTAATTAGACTCAAAAATGACCTCAATGGTGCATAACAGGGAGACAATAAGGAGCACATGGAGCCAGACTCTGATGACCTCTGAAGAAACTGGAGGCAAGATAAGAGGTAAATCAATAGTTACCCATACAATGAGAGCAATACAAAATAAAATTATTGATTATGAGATTTTAAAAAATAGAGAAACTATATTATACTTTAGCATTTTGTTACAGTACATTATTAAAGAGAACTTTCAATAACATGTATTTTTAAATTTTGAATTAACTGGTAGAAAAGTTAAAAACAATAGATATTTTTATAATACAAACAACATCGTACTACTGACATTTACTCTGCTATAGAATAATCCCACACACTCTTTGGAGATCACAATTGATATTATAGAGGAGGTTAAAAACAGCTTTTAATCCTTTATGTCAGTGCTTTATGAGAGCATTATAAAACACTATAGCTATACATGTTTTTGCATTATCTTGGAGTGACAAAGAACATCATCAAACATTTTCAACACACAAACACGTCCACAAGGACTGGGGCTCAGGTTTAAACATCAAGTAAGGTTTGAAAGACCAGACTCCACCAGTTAGTCCACAGATTTTATGGGTGTCAATCTTAGTAGTCAAGGATTATACCACCAAACCAGTCCATGCGAACACTGTGCTCTCCTCTACAGCTTACCGGGATTTTATTTTTGGTAGTGTTCATAAACTCCTGTGAATTCTAGGGTGCACCTGTATATTTATGAACAAAGCCTGGAGAAAAGAGGGAGAATGCTGAATGAAGTGAGCGTGGATGAAAGGCCTGGTGTGGTCTACTATAAAGAAAGTGGGTGGAGAGAGGGGCTGCCTTGTGGAATCCCAATACTAATAGTGGCTTATCTGTTTTCATTGACAAAAGAAAAGAGTGACTAAGGTCTAGGGCATCAGCTACTCACCCAAGGAGCCATGTACTATATCCCAAAAGACAGTATCACTCAGTAAATGTCTGACATCCCAGCAGCCTTAGCAGGACAAGAATAAGATAGCGACCAGTGCCCACCTAGTGGAGAGACACTAACGTGTGAAATCACAGTCAAATAATGGCTTCAAGTTTACATTGTAAGTTAAAAAATAATCTCATTGCTTGTATTTTGACATAAACTAAATGGATGTAGATTGACTGGCAAAGAGTTGGTGGGTAACAACAGAGTTGCAAAGATAGGCAGGATCCCTACATTCCCCCACGTGCTCCCTGCGTGCTATGTAGTTTTGGGAAAAACATGGGCTCTAGAAGTTTTTGCATAGAATCTTTCTACTAACTAGCTGATGACACAGATCAATTTTAAAGGCATAACCAAAATGATCCCAACCTATAATTAACCACAGGAAAGGAATAGGATCACCTGAGAGGGAAGAAATAAGGATGCAGGTCAATTTACTTTTCAGCCTTCCATTTTCTGCAGACACTCCCTTTTAGACATATTGTCAGTATAAATAAGTAGCCAGTTTTTCTACCTTCATACTATAGGAAATAAGTGCTTACAACTTCAAATAACAACAGACCCACCAAGCAGAAGGCTCCAAGGTGAACACTCCTTTACCACATCTACAGGGTAGCACAGAAAGCTCTGCAGAGAGCAAGTTTATTTCCACTTCAGGGACATGTGGATGGTGACAAGCAGATGCAGGACCAGATGGAGTTGTGTGGCTCTGTATTATCAACAGAATCAGAAATACAGGAGAATTTCAAGGGAAATTACTGATGGAAATAGAACTGTCTATTCTCTGAAAGGAACATAAGGAGGACCATAATGGAAAATTATAGTTAAATCTTTTATCGTGAATCATAAGAAAAATTGTAATCTTACTCACAGTAACACAGAACATCATCTCCAGTGAGCAACTGGGTTCAATTTCTAATTTTAGGAGGCAGAGGGGGTTGGGAGGATGAGTGCACTCAGAAAAAACAAAACCCTAGCTTGACTTTCCTGTAGAAGGACACTGCCATAATGCTGACCCTTTCCTCCTGTGACCCTAAAGTCCAATTTGACTACATTGACTCACAGGGTTTTTTTTTCCAATTTAAGTGGAAGGAAATATACTCATGGAAATTTAAGCCAACTTTGGTAGACCTGTCTTCTGAACTTTTTTGATCTTCAGAATAAAACAACCTTCTTCCTTCTATTGAGTGCTTTCATTCATTCATCCGACAAGCATTTTCTATATTTTTGCCATACTTTAGACAATGAGATACATTCTGGGCTTCCAATGATAAATAAGAATGAAACCCTGTCTTTAAAGAACACACAGTCTTATTTCTCATGTCCAGCTAAGAATGGTTCCTCGGAGGTGACACTTCTACCCCCTACTTCTGGCCAGACCTGACATAAAAGCATTTCTACAGAGCATACCCACTATTACTGGTCTTACTTCTAAATTGCACAAATGAAATGCTCACCACACTTTGCCCCAGCTTGCTTCCCACCCTCCTGGCCAGCAACTTCATCACAAATTCTGGCATCTCCAGCCCTATCTCAGCCAGCAGACTTGAAGTAAGCTGCTGTTTTCTAGCTTTGAGCTTTCCTTTCTCAGTGACAAGCTCTGCACCCTGGCAACACTGCAATTTTAGCTTGTCTTTAGTATGTGCTTCCTAGTTCAGTTTATCCCTAGACTCTTATACACCTAATTTCATCCTCAAGGATGAGGTTCAGAAGCCAGGGATTTATCCATGAACTCCAAAGTCCTCTTTGTTTCTCTAAGCCAAGGATGGTCCTATATGTGGCACCCAGGAAAATCTTTTCTGAGAAACACTCTGTCTATATAAGTAATATGATAAAAAATGTATTGTAGAGCAGAGAGAAGGAAGGAGGGAGGGGGGTGGGTCTTAGTATATGATACATCTTATACCCTCAATGAATCCCCAATAATAAAAAATATATGTATTGTAAAACTCATAGGACTATGTGAGGTCTGGTTATTTATTAATGAACAAAGACCATGTTGTTTCTGAATTTCTTTATACTATTTAACACTGCTCACCATGCTTTTCATAACATGACGTCATTCCTCGTGCCTTCTTTAAATACTGGCTTTCAATAATTCTCTCAAAAATTTTTATGTGTTTTCTTGATGATAATCATAAGTGAACGTCTTATGAGTATTTTGAGTATAAAGGAAAGATATGAATAATGACTAATTTTCTGGTGATGCTAAATTTACTATCTTAAATTTTATAGCATAAATATAAAAGATATCTTCCAATCATGTCTTCTGTTGAATGTTTAGATTGCAATCATATCACTCCAAGAATGATATGTGATTTGTGTTGACCATACCACAACCCTGCCTTGCACACTCTACCCCCAGTAAGGAGAACAGGCAAGAAGCCTGGAAACAGAGTGAGAAGAGAAGCCCTGTATGCTTCAAATGCATCTGTTCTTTCCCAGCACAGCTTAAGACCACCCCAGGATTGCCTGAGGATGCTGTGTCTATCAGAAGTCCTCAGGGTGGCCCCTAACTCTTGGGAACTGTAAACCAGAGGCAGCTCAGTAATCAGAACAGGGCAAGAGCTAATGTATAGAACACACAAAAGACTCAAGCTAAAGGATATAGTAGTCCTAAGTTCCTCTTACTTCTGACACGTGTGAGAGCCACCCAAGATCAGAATGTCATCCCCATTCTGGTAACCCAATAGTTTGCATTCCCATGAAAGAAACACTGTGGCAGCCAGCAAGAGTAATCTGCTGGCCAGTGTGCCATTCAGGAGCCAGGGACAGGTGGGAGATCATGGGCTTCTGCCCTTATAGAGTAGAAAGTCCTGAGAGTGCCCCCAAAAGAGAAATACCGGGACCAGGAATCAGATAAAGGCCTGGGGTACCTCTTCCAGAAAGCACTGCCAACCCTGCTCAGCCCCAGGCATTAACAGGGCACTTAGTAAATTTTGATAAATTCTTTCCAAAACCCAGGGTCCCTGGACTGTGCCTTAGGAAAAGAGGTTATAACTTCTTAGATCAAAGGGCAATGCTGCTCAAAGAGATTATATCATGCAAATAAAATGCTTAATGGCTGACCTCATTATCCCAAACTTTTTGAGGCAAGTGAACTCTTCAATCATCATAGCCTTATTTCATTGCACTTAATCTGGCAAGAAAAATAGGCCTCTGGATCTCAAAAGGACCAAATCTGACAGAAATTTAAAAAGTGAAGAGAGCAAAAGAGTGAAGAAGGTAATGGGAATGTGATAATGAGCTATTAACTCACAATGAATAACAGAAAAGAGAGAAAGGGTCAAGATGGCTGACAAGAGGCCCAAGACACTTGACCTCCAGAAAGAACCAAAATAGTGAGTAAATGATCACACTTTGACTAGAACATCTAAGAAAGAAGGCTTCAATTCAGCAGCAAAGTGACAGGAAACACCTGAAGCACCAAAGTAGAGGGAGGCAAGGTGGACAGCCTAGCCAGCATTGTCAGCTGGAGCTCCGAGAGGCTCCCCAGTTTTGGGAAAGGCTAAATGAGAGAACCCCAGTAGTCCACATTATCATCACAGACTCTTGCAATCCTGACCCTGGATGGGTACCCATATGGGCCCTGAGATGGGAGCCCTGGAGTCTAAACAATAGCATTGCTCCACCTGTGGAATACATGATGGGTCCCACATATACCCCAGTACCAGGCACCTGCTGCACAGCACCATTTTGAAAGCCCAGCCCCCACAAGACTGCATCCTACCCCATCACCCAGCAGCTCCTGCACCTCCACATCCCTGGAGCCTTACTGTCATCCCTCCCACATGCACCAGGAGGGCTGTGGTGACAAGGCTTCAGTTGGACTCTGCAGAATAGTAAGGTCCTCAGCACTGTAGCCTACCTGGTGTCCTGAACACCAGGGAAAGGGTAGTACAGTGCACCAAGGAGGCTGCCCTTGGGACAGAGAATACCAAAGTATGTTCCCTCTAGAGCCTAAACCTGCCTGGTGGGGTGACTGCTACCGTCATCAACCCTGACCCAGGTCCAGCATCAGAGCTGCTACACACTGGCACATACCCTGAAGACAGGCTCACCTCAGGAGTCATCACAGCCACTGCTGATGTCAGAGACCAAAGCAGGCACTCCCCAGAGCCTGAAACCCACCTGCTTATGGCAGCTACCATGGATGAAAACCCTGCTTTTCCCAGCAGAACCACCTCCATACACTAGCATGTGTCCTGAAGACAGGCTTTCCCTGCCCATTGCCTCCACTGCTGCAACCACTCAAGCACACTGCTTGGGGCCTGGGAGTTGCCCCACCCTACCTACCACAGCCAAGCCTGTGCACATCAGAAAGAGGTCTGAGGACAGGTCCACCTGACCTGATACCATCCCCATTCCAGTGTCCAAGCATGCTGCCCAGGGGCCTGGGCATTGTCCTAGATCATCAGCTGCCCCAGGTACACACATACACACACGCACACTCTACCAAGAGGCCTAATAACAACCCCAGAATGCCTGTAATCACTATCACCCTATTACACTTTCTAGAGTAAGTGGAGTTTGCCCCACCCACTCACCACAGTCCACACTCACATACCATTGGGGGAACCTAAGAATAGTGCTGCCCCCCTGGCACTGCCTTCTGGTGCCCAAATATGCCTCATAGAGGCCTGGGGATCACCCCACCCCATCAGTCACTCTGGCATGTATATGCATACCACCCAGAAGACCTAACAACAGGCCCCAAAAACTTGCCACCAGAACTGGAAAATGTTATATGGAAGCCTGGGATTGCCCCATCCTATAGACCACTGCTGGTATCTGGACACACATCCTGGGAACATGTGCTACCACTTATACCCACTCATATGCTCCACCTGGTAGACTGGATGATTGCCTATCCAGCCTGTTACAGTTACTGTTAACATGAGCAAGTGCCATCTGGAAACCTGAAGATTGTACCACCACTGCAGCTACCATCACCCAAATGATAACATGTTCTCAAGGTCTCATGGGCTAGCCAAACCACCAGGCCCACCATCACCACTCCAGCTGTCTAGAGGCCCAAGAATCAGCCAACCTAGAACGGTTAACACAGTGCTCATATATACCACCCACAAGGAAGCCTGACAACAGGCATACTCAGTGAACTGCTGCCAGCACTTACATGTGAGGACTGACCCACTTGGCATCTTGTTCCCAGCAAAACCTCACCACTGCCTCCCCTAGCAACCACAGTCTCCACTAACAGCCACAGCTTAGCCAAATGAGGAAATTACAGACACCACTGGCAGTGCTTCAAGCCAAAGTAATCACACAAAGACTACACTACTCCACACACTCAGAATCAAATCTAAAGTGTCATGTCCAAATAAATCATACGTACATTTACAAACAAGTTCCCCTACAAAAACCAATCCCAAACACTAAAAGAAACAGAACTGTTACACCTCATGTGCAACATCAACAAATAACACACACAAAAAAAATGTAAAAACAAAGAACTATGATACCTCCAAAGGAAGATAATTTTCCAGCAACAAATTTCGATTTTAAAATTCATAAAAATTAAAAATAATGTTATTGAAGAAACTCAGTGAGATATAAGAGAACACAGATAAACAATACAAGTAAATCAGAAAATAATTATGAAAATAAATGAAGTTTAAGAAATAGAATATAAATGAGAAATTCACCAAAGAGATAGATGTATTAAAAAAAGAATCAATTAGAAATCCTGGAACTGGAGAATTCAATAAATGAAAGAAAAGTACAACTGAGAGCTTCAACAATATCAGGGGTCCTCAAACTGCAGCCTGCGGGCCACATGAGGTGGTATGATTGTATTTGTTCCCATTTTGTTCTTTTACTTCAAAATAAGATAAGTGCAGTGTGCATAGGAATTTGTTCATAGTTTTTTTTTTGTTTGTTTCTTTTTAAACTATAGTCCGGGCCTCCAACAGTCTGAGGGACAGTGAATTGGCCCCCTGTTTAAAAAGTTTGAGGATGCCTGGGCTAGATAAAGCAGAAGAGAGACATCAGTCATCATATTGACTCAGAAAAAAGGAAAAGATTTAGATGGAGGAAAAAAAGAATCCCATAGCCATAGCCCAGGTGTAATTTTGAGGCAAAAGTGCCAGATCCTACCAGAGATTCCACAGGAAGAAGTTGCAAATAAGAATTTGCCCCATAAGAAAGAACTTTAAGATTTTGACAGATTTGGGAATATTCTGAGGAATTTGGAGTCCCATGGAAAGGGGGAAAGTTAGTTGGTAGTGTTAGTTTTTCCTATCCTCACATCTCTCTCAGACTGTATGCTCCCAAAGTGTTGGAGAGCATTGCTATTCTTATCAGCCCCAAAGCTACTGCCACTAGTGAACTCTGAAGTTCTTGAGACCAGAGCTCTGGGCTGTCTTTGTCCTCCCCAGAGAGCTTCAGCCCTTAAGTTTTCCTGACACTATTTCCCACACATTCACTGTGGTCACCAAATAGTCAAGGGGAGTAATTCAAAGGTAACAGTAGTGATATTCAGCAATGAGGCATATAGCACTTTTCCTAGGGTGAGTTGGCTAAAATCATTGTCAGACCTCATATGACAATAGCACTGCTGACCATTCCAGAACAAGAGTCCCAAAATTGCTTTGAAGGGTGGACTATGTGCTGGTATAACTGCATAGCTTCTGAAGGGGTGTACTTCAAATGTGACCATAGTGATATTCTGCAATGAGGTATGTAGCATTTTTCTAGGATGAGTTCACAAACTTAATTGTCTGACCTCCCATATTACAAGGCAATAGTAACCGAAAGAGGATTGTATCAGCATAAAAACTGATATATAAACCAGTAAAACAAAACAAAGAGCCCACAAATAAGCCCATGCATTAATAAACAACTACTTTTCAACCAAGGCACCAAGAACATACATTTGGGAAAGTACAACCTCTTCAATAAATGGTTCTGGGGAAATTGGATATTCATACTCAGTAGAATGAAACTGGACCTCTATCTCTCACTACATAAAAAAATCAACTCAAAATGGATTAAAATTTAAATGTAAGATTCAAAAACTATAAAACTATTAGAAAAAATAGGGAAAACACTACAGACTGGTGTAGGTAAAGATTTTATGGCTAACACCGCCAAAGCACAGAAAACAAAACCAAAATTGGACAAATGGAACATGACTAAATTAAAAAGCTTCTGCACAACCAAGTAGAGAGACAACCCGTGAATGGTCGAGAGTATTTGAAAAATATTCATCTGGCAAAGAACTAATATCCTAACTATATTAATACAAGGGACTCAAACAATTCAACAGCAAGAAAAAATAAAACTCTTAAAAATGTAGGCCAAAATGTAAGCAGAGATCTGAATTGACATTTCTCATAAGAAGACATACAAATGGCCAACATGAATGTGAAAAAAATGCTCACCATCACCAATCACGAGAGAAATGCAAATCAAAATCACAATGAGGCATAATATTACCCCAGTTAGAAGGCTACTATCAAAAAGCCAAAAATAGCAGCTGCTGGTGAGGATACAGAGAAAAGGGAATCTTAAAATTCTTTTGGTGGGAATGTGAATTCATACAGCCATTATGGAAAAGAGTATGGAGATTTTTCAAAAACTAAATATAGGACCACCATATGATCCATAAATCCTACTACTTGGTATGTATCCAAGGGAAATAAAGTCAGTATTTCAAAGGGATACATACACCCCAGTGTTTATTGTACTATCCATAATAGCCAAGATATGGAATCAACCTATGTTTCCATAAATGGATGAATGGATAATGAAAATGGGATACATTTTTACACAGTGGAATACTAGTCAGCCATTTAAAAAATCTAGATTATGTCATTTGCGGCAATCTGAATGGAATTGGAGGCGCTTATGTTAAGTGAAATAAGCCAGACACAGAAGGACAATTGTCACATGTACTAACTCATATGTTGAAACTAAAAATGTTGATCTCATAGAGGTAAAGAGTAGAATGATCATTACTAGATGCTAGAAAGGATTTTGGGTAGGGGGTGGAAGAAAAGAGATTGCTTAATGGATACAAATGTATAGTAGGATAAAAGAAATATATTCTAATGTTTGACAATAGAGTAGGATGACTACAGTTAATAATATTAATAATATATAGTACATTTCAAAATAGCAGGGAGAACTTGAGGTATTCTCAACACATGGAAATGATAATTGCTCTTGATGATGGATACATTAAACACTCTGACTTAATCATTACATAAGAATGTAAGAAAGTATCACATGTCCCCTATAAATATGTACTATTTATAAGTATTATGTATCAAACAGATTTTTAAGATGTTTAATACTTTGGGTTTTGAAGTTAAAGTGACCTGTGTTGAAAATATAGTTTTACCATACAATAGGTGTGCGACCTTAGAGGAATGCCTTAATCTCCCCAAGCTTTCTTTTCTAATCTGTAAAATGAGGATTTTAATGGTGTCTATCTCATAGGTGTAATAATTTATTTTATTTTATTTTATTTTATTAAATCATAAAAACATAGATCATGTATATATTAATGCATTTATGGGGTATAATGTGCTCATTTCATCCAGAATTAGGAACACTTAGATCACACTGGTTAATATATACCTCATCACGTTTACTTAGTTATTGTGTTAAGACATTTATACTCTATACTAATAGATCCAAAATGAGCCCTTGCATTATGCACCACAGGTGTGATCCCACCATTCACCCTCCCTCCATCTGACCTCTGTCCTCCCCTCCTATCCCTTCTTCTCCCTCCTTCATCTTGGGCCATAGTTGTGATCTATTCTTCATATGAAAGTGTGAGCGATTGTAAATTGGTTTCATAATAGTACTGAGTACATTGAATATTTTTTCTTCCATCCTTGAGATACTTTGCTAAGTAGGTATGTTCCAGTTCCATCCATGTAAAGATAAAAGAGGTAAATTCTCCATCTTTTTTAAGACTGCATAATATTCCATGGTATACATATACCACAATTTATTAATCCATTCATGGGTCAGTGGTCACTTGGGCTTCTTCCATGACTTGGCTATTATGAATTGAGCTGCAATGAGCAATCTGGTGCAAATATCTTTGTTACGAAGTGATTTTTGGTTTTTTGGATATACACTTAGTAGAGGAATAGCAGGATCAAACCGCAGGTCTACTTTTAGATCCCTGAGTGTTCTCCATACTTCTTTCCAAAAGGGATGTAGCTCTCCACAAAAAATATTCAACTAGGGGGCAGCACCTGCGGCTCAGTGAGTAGGGTGCCGGCCCCATATACCGAGGGTGGTGGGTTCTAACCCGGCCCCAGCCAAACTGCAACAAAAAAATATCTGGGTGCTGTGGCAGGCACCTGTAGTTCCAGCTACTCAAGAGGCTGAGGCAAGAGAATTGCCTAAGCCCAAGAGCTGGAGGTTGCTGTGAGTTGTGATGCCACGGCACTCTACCAAGGGTGACAAAGTGAGACTCCGTCTCTAAAAAAAAAAAAAAAAAGAAAAATATTTAGCTGGGGCTCTTTTTTGCCTACTTGGCAAAGATAGAGCTTGTCTGTCTCAAGATTAGAAACAACTTTGGTTGTCCTTTAGTCCCCTATGCGTCACCTCCTTCTCCTCTGACAGGTCTAAGCTTAGGATAGACACTAAGTTTTATGGAGACAAGAATAATGCCTTCATCCTGGATGTTATTTCTCATCACAAAGGGCCTTCTCCTTCACCCAGTAAAAGGCAACTGATGTTGGATGACATTC
>CAUYPK010001140.1:0-23325 GCA_963574355.1 Loris lydekkerianus
ATACTGGGTAGACTGAGTAAATGCTTGAGGATATTGTTCCCCTGTGGCTACTTCCATCTTTGTGCCCTGCTCGGAAATTAGTCATTGTCAAGAAAATAGGAGAGATTTACTACAAAAGTGATTGTATTGATATGTAAAAAAGAAAGTAAAACAATGAGGAAACTAATCACTAGGGGGTTAAGTGTGTACGTGACTAAAAAAGTATAAAACCTGAACTTGGAATAAAAAACTTTGCTATACACCATATTAGAGTATATAGTCTGTTTCTTGACTTAATAATTACAGGAGCGAGTTTTACACCTACAGCAAAGCTTCTGCTTGTTCACATCTCTGGTCACGCAACAACTAGGGCTACTTTTGTGGTCTTTCTGAGAAGCACTTACCTGAAATAAGATTAGGTAATTATGAGGGTATGGTAGTTACGGTATCAAAACACACACACACTGCTGACACCACAATCCCCATATGATCTAGACATAAAGAAGGAGGAAAATGATGGAAGATGCCATGTGATTCAACTGTGTACAATAAACACTTAAGATGGCATTTCTTGCCTGTCTGATATGTAAATAATGGAATTGTAAATACTCATCAGAATGCTTTTTTCAGCTACAGAAAGCTTGGTGCCATACAATTTTAAGAACCTGGCAATGGAGCTCCATTTGGGACTTTAAATTTCTTCATTTGACTTCTGATTATTGAAGCATTACTTGAACTAGAGGCTTCTGAAGGAAATGTTCAGGAGGAGGTTTTATCAGCAATTTAAGGTTTCAAACAGGAAGACAACAAATTCAAACTGTGACCAGATGGAACTCAGACCTCTCTTTGTCCAGGCTTATCAGAAGTAATACATCTTCTCTGGATAGCATGAATGAACCAATGTGCAGTTTTATCAGATGGCATTATGGATAAAAATGTTAATGCTGCCTTTTCTATTTCTCAGGCTTCCCATGGAACCTCCAGAGCCAAACAAAGCTAACCAGTCATTTAGCCAAAGCTTGCCTTGGTTCATAGACTATTTCTTCAAGAAAAACTGTTTTTGTATATTTGGCTATGAGAGCAAGGGCTCTTGAACATATCCTGGATTATAGAAAACTTTTTCCCTTCTCACAATGTTTCTCTTAAAAAAGTAAAAGCTTGTTAAATTCTTTGTCTGGAGTCAGTCCTCTGAACATCTCTCAGATTTTCAAATGGTATCTTTAACCCTGTTCTAATATACTAGGTTTGGGATCTTCTCTTAGAATGTACCTTGCCACATTAAAGAAAATGGTTTTACTCTACTTCTTCTCAGAAGAAACATTAGTGTTTGGAACCCTGTGGTAGACATATTTAATGAACAAAGTCTTGGGAAACAGAACTTTGGAAAAATTTAGGAAACTTTTTTTTTTTGAGATAGAGTCTCACTTTGTCGCCCTTGGTAGAGTGCCATGGTGTCATCGCTCACAGCAACCTCCAACACCTGGGCTCAAGTGATCCTCTTGCCTCAGCCTTTGGTAGCTGTGACTGCAGGTGCCCACCACAACACTCAGTTATTTTTAGAAACAGGGTCTCGCTCTTGTTCAGGCTGATATCAAACTTCTGAGCTCAGGCAGTCCACCTGCCTAGACCTCCCAGAGTGCTAGGATTGCAGGCGTGAGCCACCAGCACCCAGCCAGAAATGTTTTTTGAAACTGAGTTTGGGCTCAGCATCCATAGCACAGTGGTTACAGTGCCAGCCACATACACCAAGGCTGATGGGTTCAAACCCAGCCCAGGCCTGCTAAACAACAATGACAACAGCAACAAAAAAATAGCCAGGTGTTGTGACGGGCGACTGTAGTCCCATCTACTTGGGAGGCTGAGGCAAGAGAACTGCTTAAGCCTGAGAGTTTGAGGTTGCTGTGAGCTGTGACGCCACAGCACTCTACCAAGGGCAACATAGCTCTGTCTCAAAAAAAAAGAGAAAAGAAAAGAAACTGTGAGTTTGCACAAATAATACACAATAATCAAATATAGGCTACTCCACTGTATCCTGGATAAATTATTTTAGAAACATAAATAATTTGGTGGCGGAGTAAGTGGTTTACTTTCAGTGTTCCAGATGATGGTGTCATTGATGAGGAATTAAAGTAGGTCAAAATTTCACTTGAGTTGGTATTTTGTAAAGCTAGTTTTCAAAAAGAAGAAAACCATACTCATTAATATTTTCTGTACCTAATCAAATGCTCTTTATATGTAGTTAACAGTCTCATGTTATCTTTTCATAAAATCCTTAATCTTTTGAACTTAAATCACAGCCTAAAAGTCTTTAACATTAACTACAGTATAATTATCTTTCTGTCTCACTGGATTTTATAGTTAGTAAAAAATACCTTTACCCCCCGCAAAAAAAAAAATGTGTTTAAAATAGTCTTGTCATTGCATTTGTAGATGTTGTCTTATGCTGTGATTTAGTGAACATTATTGTCCTTATGGAATGGTAGCTTTGTTTAAAATCAACATTTAAACATCTTTATTAATTCTTTACCAGCTGAAGTCAGATACACAGGTATCTTCTGAGCTGATACATGTCCCCCCCTTAAGTTTACAGGCAGCTTAATAACCACCTATCTGCAAAGTTGCATCTGTTATGATTTAATTCTCTAGTCAGGGTCAGGGAACATTTATATTTTCTACCAGCTACTTTGATATAAATATCTTACAGTTGCTGACCTGGAATGGTTATAGGAAGGCTCCTGGCTGCTTCTTTGCCTCACAAATATATTAAGATCAAAGCAATATCTGCACACAGATTTCCCTTTGTTCCTCCAGCCTTTTGGTCTAGTATCATGCACACCCTACATGTATTTTCACCTTTGATTAGACTTTGTCTTGTGTGTTCCATATGACACAGGAACACAGCATGTTTGTTTTCTAGAGCCCAGGCAATCATGGGTGCTAGCCTAGTCTTCACACACCAGCAGTTGTAACACCAGGTAGATTGTATTTCTTAAGTCACCAGTATGTGAATGCAGTCTTTCCTCATCTAAGCCAGGAATACTGAAAATACTCAGGCTTATCTAGAAGCTCCTATGTTCTCATTAATGTGTTTCACAAAAGTAAATGAGTATTATATAATATGGTTCAGATGTTTAAATGGTCAGCTCTTTAATAAATACTCGCATTATAAAAAGAATAAAATATTTTATGCAAATTTATCACAACTTAATCTTCGCTTTGAAGTCTGTAAACTGCACATTTCACATTCTTACCAGAAGGATGTTCCCCTAGAAAATATCTCAAGTCACTTTCAGCTTTCAACATCATAGACAGAAACTTACAAATAAATACCAACCAGAACCTGAGTTGTTTGTACACATGCACAATGTTGCTATGGAAATCTCAGAAGTCCCTTTCCAGGCAGCGCTTAATTCAAGAAAGGAAAAAGCTGGCATGGTTTTGATTTGCATTTCTCTGATGATTAAAAATGATGAGCATTTTTTCATGTGTTTGTTGGCCATTCACCTGTCATCTTCAGAGAAGTTTCTGTTCAAGTCTTTTGCCCACAAAGAAATGGGGTTGTAAAAAAAAAAAAAAAGAAAAGAAAAGAAAGAAAGAAAGAAATGGGGTTGTTTTTTCTTTCTTTCTTTCTTTTTTTTTTTTTTTTTTATTAATTTGTGTTCTCTGTAGATTCTCATCAGACCTTTGTTGGAACCATAACCTGCAAAAATCTTCTTCCATTCTGAAGGCTGTCTGTTTGGTTTACTTGCAGTACCCTTAGCTGTGCAGAACCGTTTTAGCTTGATCAGATCCTAGTAATATACTGTTGATGTTGCTTCAATTGCCTGGGGGGGAGGGGTCCTCCTCGTAAAATATTTTCCCAGACCAATATCTTCAAGCATTTTCCCTGCATACTTTTCCAGTATTTTTAGTTTCATGTCTTAAATTTAAATCTTTCATCTGGAGAGAATCAATTTTTGTTAGTGAGGGTCCACTTTCAGTCCTTTACAGGTCACTAGCCAGTTCTCCCAGCACCATTTGTTAAATGGGGAATCTTTTCCTCAATGTATGTTTTTGTTAGGTTTATCAAAGATCAAATGACGATGTGCAGCTGGGTTCATGTCTAGATTCTCTATAATTTTTGTGCCAGTACCATGCTGTTTTGATCACTATAGATTTGAAGTATAACCTGAAGGCTGGTAATGTGATGACTCCTGAATTGTTTTTATTTCTAAGTAATATATGGGCTATTTGGAGTTTTTTAGATTCCATATAAAATGAAATACTATTTTTTCAAGTCCTTTAATGTATGACATTGGTGCTTTGATGGTCATTGCATTAAATCTGTACATTGCTTTGGGTAATATGGACATTTTAACAATGTTGGTTCTTTGAGATATCACCAAACTCCAGTAAGATTAGCCCACATCACAAAATCCCCAAACTACAGATGTTGGCATTGATGTGAAGAGAAAGGAACATGTCTACATTGCTGGTGGGATTGCAAACTAATATAGCCTTTTTGGAAAGAAGTACGGAGAATTCTCAAGGAACTAAAAGTTAACCTTCATTTGATCCTGTAATTCCATTACTAGGTATCTTCCCAGATTAACAAAAATAATTTTACAACAAAGAAATTTGCACTAGAATGTTTATAGCAGCCCAGTTCATAATTGCCAAGTCATGGAAGCAGCCCAAATACCCATTAACCCATAAATGGATTAACAAATTGTGATATATGTATACTATGGAATACTATGCAGCCATAAAAAGATGGATACTTTACATGTTTTATGTTTACCTGGATGGAGCTGGAACACGTTCTTCTTAGTAAAGTATCTCAAGAATGGAAAAAAGCATCCAGTGTACTCAATACTATTATAAAATCAATATAATCACTTGCACATTCATACCAATGATAAAACACAAATATAGTGCAGAAAGAAGGAGGGGAGAGAAGAGGGCAGAGGAGGGGTGGGGGAGGGCTACAGGAGGTGAGGATGGAGGACCAGTGGTGGATCTCACCTAATCTGCACAACGCAAGGGTACATTTCAAAACAGCTAAGAGTATATTATAAATGTCTTTCCCCCAAAAGAACTGAGGTGATGGTTATGTTAATCAGTTTGATTTAAGCATTCCACATTGTACCCCATAAATGCATACCCTTATGATTTAATAAAAATTAAATTTAAAAAAGAAAAAGCAGGCATGGGAACCTTTTCCTCCCATGCTGGGAAGGCTAGAAATGAGTAACTAGAAATGGTATGGGGGGAGGGGTCAGTAAGACAGTAACGAATCAATCACTGTTTTTGTCCATCAGTATTAACTTTCGGTATTTTGTTTTCAATAAAAATTTAAAATGCTCAACGATTCTGGAAAAGGGCAGTAAACATTGAGAAGGAAGGAGCTAATGCCTTAAAGAAAAGATCGGATAAAGGAAGGAGAGAAATAGAAGAGATGGACTAGTGCCTCCACTCTGAAAACCCCCTAAAAGACACCCCACCCCGCCTTCTTCACCTGCTCCTCACCTGATCTTCCAGGGTCTTGTTCTCCTCATTCGCCACCGGGATGGCGAAGCCATCCTCCCAGTGCAGCTCCGCCAGGAACTCGCTACTCATGCCTGCACACCGGCAGGGAGCTCCAGACCCGGTGCGGAGCCGAGACGCGCCGTCCGGTACCTCGAACCCGCAGCACCACAGACAGCCCGCGGCGCCTGCAGAACTCCTCGGTAGTGGCTACTGGAGCCCTAGCAACCACCCCGCGTCCTTAGTTACCAAACAGGAAGCGCCCAGGCTCCGAAGGCGGAACTTCCGGCTGAGATCCACCTACCTCCTGTCTGAGAAAAGCGAAGGAATTTACCCTTCTCGCCGCGCGCTGGCGCTTCTTGGCAGCCTCCCTTTTCCCCGACCAGAGGCCCCCGAGCGCCGTCGGACCGTTGGAAATCTGCTGCCCCCAGGAGCCGGCCGAGGGCCTCCTGGCCTCTGAATGGAACTGCGGACCCGGCCTTCTGATCACCTACGGAAGAAGAGAGGTCGTAGAAGATAATAAAATACTGAGTTTTCTCTTCCACTGATATTTGCTGTGTTGTGTGGACTTCATCTACTGCTCTAGGTGAAAGTAGGCAGAATGGTATTTTGAAACAGAATTCATTCTCTAGAATCGTTGCCGGCTGGATGTTCTCTCCTTCGTCTTTGGGTCTTCTGACCTTCCTCTCGGCTCTCATCCGCCCCATTGCGGGGGTCCTAGCAGAGGCGGTAAACCTGCCGCGCAGACTTTGGTGCTTCCTCTTGTGCCACTCTTATACTTTTATTTTTCATTGTTTAACTTTTAAAGATGTGGCATTTCACATAAAAACCTGCATTTCTTCTTTCGAAAAAGGCTAGGTCACAGAGCCATGGAACTCACGTTATCAAAAGGCGGTATTCAGCTGGAATGGCGCCCCCTTTAGGCCGGAACGCGCTCCACCAGACGCGGTTTCTCACTAATGAGAATCACCGACTTAGCACCATTTAGTTTGAGTTGTGATCTGTGTTTGGAGCATCTCAGAAATGAAAAGGGCAAAACAATCATCTAATCTTTTCATTTTATACATAAACTGACACTCCCTGAGGTGAAGTGATTTATGTAGGCATCATAAGCATAAATTAAAATTTTATAGATAATAATCACATGTAACTTTTTTCCCTTTCAAATTTTATTTTACCTGTACTTCGTTAAACTTACATTAAAAAATATTTTAAATCCACTAAGAATACAAAGCAGAGTATAGAGAACTGCGATACGCGCATGATCTTGATTTAACTTCGTGTTTGCCATATTAGCATCATCTGTATCTTTTGTTGAAGTACATTATGTAAGACACTAGGACACTACATCCCTAAATACACATTGCTCAGAGTGGTTAATGTTTTTGAATCATTATCACATCTAAGAAAATGAACAATTCTTCATATCATTTATAACCATTTCATACTCATATTTCAATTGTCCTGAAAATATCTTTTTGCATTTGATTTGTTACTATACTTTTGAAATCCTCCTTTAGTAGCTTTGTGCTACTATGTTGTGACTATGTTGTTTTCCATAAATTTGTGCCTATATTGTTTAACATAAATTTAATCTTGTGAACTTAGAAATAGTGTCTTATAGAAAAAAATGGTTGAGACATTTTATTTCCCATTTCAACATCGCTTAAAGCCCCAACGTGATTGGGGAGGAAAATTTGGCTTGTAGAAGGAATTTTAACCTGAATGGGATAATGGAATTTTAGAGCTCAAAAATCTTATAATGATCATTACTTATTTTGTAATAATTTAGTCATTCGTAGACACCTTATGTTAAGATGGTACATAATTATTTATATTTGAGATTTGTTGTAGCAATGCTGCATTCTAAAATTATTGGTGTTGGGTCTCAGGTAGAACAAGATGGCTAGGACTCTCCAGCAATTTTCCAGTGCAAAAACAATTTAAACAACTATACACCCATCAAAATACCTTCTCTAGAGCTAAGGAAACTACACACATGTAATAAGATTTTAATAAATAAAATAAAATAATCAATGTTATTACTTCCCATGTATACTATAGAACTACCTTCCTAATTTTCCATGCAGTTCCTAATGTGAATACTGAGGCAGCTGCCTTGACCTGTGCCAATGAGTTGATCTCCTCTCTGCATCAGACAGAAATAGCTATCTTTTGTAGGCACTACTCTATGTATCATGGAATTAAAAAGCCCAGCAGCTGAAGCCCCACAAAGAATCCAATGTCCAACATATCAAGGATTCTATTTCCTAAATTTAAGAATGACAAGTATAAGATACTTAATTCTAGATAAAGCATCCATGCTTTCTCAAAATTCTACAACACTACCTTACCGTGATATTCCTGCTTCCCAACCCTGTTACTACAATATCACATAAACACCTAGTTCTCACTTTTATAATTCTGCATGTTCTAGATCATAACTCTACTTGAATTCATTCATTTCTAGGTTGGGAAACAAAACTCATAATTTTACAAACCTTGTTGCTAAAATACTCAATCTAATCCCAAAATACTAAAGCAGATGTTTCCTTTTACTACTTTATTCCCAAGTAGTTAACTTCACTCAGATCAGGTTGTTCTGTCTAAAAATAAAGAGATCTTTCCGTTTTTTTTTTTTTTTTTTTGAGACAGAGTTTCACTATGTCGCCCTTGGTAGAGTGCGGTAGCATCACAGCTCACAGCAACCTCAAGCTCTTGGGCTCAAGTGATCCTCTTGCCTCAGCCTCCCAAGGAGCTGGGACTACAGGCGCCTGCCACAATGCCCAGCTATTTTTTTATTGTTATTGCAGTTGTCATTGTTGTTTAGCTGGCCCTGGGTGGGTTTGAACCCCCCAGCCCCTGTGTATGTGACCAGCACCCTAACTGAGCTATGAGCGCCAAGCCAAGAGATCTTTCTTTTCTATTGCAAAAATAATCTTGTCTTTTTTTTTTTTTTTTAGACAGAGCCTCACTCTGTCGTCCTTGACAGAGTGCCATGGCA
Source organism: Loris lydekkerianus (assembly GCA_963574355.1). Lineage (NCBI taxonomy): Eukaryota > Metazoa > Chordata > Mammalia > Primates > Lorisidae > Loris > Loris lydekkerianus. The sequence goes on from CAUYPK010001140.1 coordinate 8,489, forward strand.
TCATAACTCATAGCAACCTCAAACTCTTGGGCACAAGAAATCCTCTTTGCCTCTGCCTCCCAAGTAGCTAGGACTACAGGCACCTGCCACAACACCCGGCTATTTTTTAGAGATGAAGTCTCGCTCTTGCTCAGGCTGGAGTCATTGTTTTAAAAAATAGAAAAATATTTCTTGCACAAAGTAAAAGGAAAGAATATATTTCACCTTTATGCCAATTCTATTCTCAAAAGATTACAAGTATTTTCTGTTTGCCTTAACTACATTTTTAATGAAGCTATACTTATACAGCTACATTAGTAAGCTATGTAGTTTGTTCTACAGAAATAGAATCATATTATAAGTATTATTCTACAAACTATTTTTTTTCACTAAATATAGTGACCATGTTTCCATGTCAGCACATTTAGGTCTACCTTGATATTTTTATGGAATCTTAAAATTCATTATCAGTCAATTATAAGTTTTTAAACAATACCTGTCAATTTTACATAAACTTATTGTCACATTTTAATATTTCTGAAATTGGGATACATCTTTTAATCAATAGTGTCAGATTTGTTGAAATAAGATATAATCTTGCCATAGAAACAGCCCAAATGCCCATCAACCCATGAATGGATTAACAAATTGTGGTATATGTACACCATGGAATACTATGCAACCATAAAAAAAGATGGCGACTTCACATTTTTTATTGTTTACCTTGATGGAGCTGGAACATATTCTTCTTAGTAAAGTATCTCAAGAATGGGGGAAAAAGTATCCAATGTACTCATACTACTATGAAATCAATATATAATCACCTACACACTCATACAAATGGCAAAACATAACTATAGTCAAAAAAGTAGAAGGGAAGAAGAGAGAGAGGAAAGGGGAGGGGAGAGATGGGAGGAGGGAGAGTATTTAGGGGGACCTCACCTAATGTGCATGATGCAATGGTACATTTCGAAACTAAGAAATGAGTATAATTGTGATGGATGTGTTACTTATGTAACTTAACTTATGTGTTACTTATGTGTTACTTATGTAACTTATGTGTTACTTATGTAAACATTTCACATTGTAATCAAAGCAGTACCCTGAATGCCATAAATGTATTATATACAAAGTTATGATTTAATAAAAAATAATTTTAAAAAGATATAAACTCGTACACCTGTATAATTCTACAGGAGATATTTTAAGAAGTAAAATTAATTAAAAAAAATAGGTAAAAGCAATTTTATTTGGCTAGGTAACACTAAATTATCCTTCAGAGAGGCTTTATATACTCACCAATGTTACAAGAGTATCATTTATCCTTACATACTCTAGATATAATGATGTATTAAATATTTTTATATTTTAGATTAATTATAACCTAAAGAGAAAAATACAGTATCTACTGTTAATTGATGTTTCTGTAATTATGAATGAGATTGACCATCATATTTCTTTAATAATTTTGTTATTGTATCTTTGCCTATTTTTTCCAATTTGGTTGTCTTATTGCATTATAGCAGTGCTTTGCATGTTATAGATAGTATTCTTGTGTATGTGTGTGTGTATAGATAATGTTAGGGTTTTTTGTTTATTTGTTTGTTTTTGAGGCAGAGTCTCATTTTGTTGCCCTGGATAGAGTGCTGTGGCATCATAGCTTGCAGCAACCTCAAACCCTTGGGCTCAAGCGATTCTCCTGCTTCAGTTTTTCATTTTGAGTAGACACAGGGGTCTCACTCTTGCTCAGGCTGGTCTCAAACTCATGAGCTCAGGCAATCCATCCACCTCAGCTTTCCAGAGTGCTGGGATTATAGGCATGAGCCACCGCGCCAAGCCTATAGATAATGTTTTTCTCCCCATCAGTTTTTTGGCCTTTATTTTTAACTTTTTTTCAGTGTTTTGCCATATCCACCTCAGAATCTGCCCTGCTGCTGTCAGCATGCCTCCTCCTCTGAGGGACTCTATCATTATCAACTCATCCACCCTGGTAGCAACCTTCATTGCAGCTGTTCCTTATGTACTGCAGTACTGTCTTCTCTTGGCTTTTATGAATTTCTCTATCAGTTACCCATTTAACCTTCTCAGTCTCCTTTGCTGCATTATCTTGGCCTGTCTGGACACATAGTACTGACAGTCCTCAAGGCCCAAGACTAATTCCTTAACTTTTCTCTTCTTGTACTTGCTTCCTAAGTGATCATATCCATTTTCATGACTTTAAATAACAGGACTGGCATATAAGTTTACTAGGGCTGCCATAAGAGAATACCACAAATCAGGTGGCTTAAACAACAAACACTTAGTTTCTCAGTTCTGGAGGCTGGAGATCCAAGATCCAGGTGCTGTTTGGATGGTTTCTAGTGAGGCCTTTCCCTTTAGCTTACAGGCAGTCACCTTCTCCCTGCGCCCTCACTTGGCCCTTGCTTTGTGCACATGCTTTCATGACGTCTCTTTCTTTTCTTCTAATGATGCCAGTCCTATTGGATAGGGCTCTACCCTTATGATCTCCGTTTAACCTTAACCCCCTCCTGAAAGGCTCTATCTCCATATATAGTCACACTGGGGTTAGAGCTTCAACATATAAATGTACACAAGGGAGAAAGATCAAACAGCTGGCATTTTCTTAATGGCTCCCATGAACATTTCTCTAGCCTAGATCTGTCTTCTTCCCTCTAAACATATATCCAGTTGCTTATCTTGTAAGTTCCACTGAGATATCTCAAGGATATCTCAAACCTGATACATAGGTCTAAGACAGAATTCTTGATTTCCTCTCATATATATATATATATATATATATATATATATTTCAAATCTATTTCTCTCTCAGTCTTCTCTGAGGGAACTGTCATACATTTAACTATATAAAATCAAATCCTGGCTGTCATTAATGATCCCTTCCTCTTCCTTACCTCCTATCTCTGATACGTCACTATTACATCTCATTTTAAGCCTTTCCCCCCATGCTATACTGATTCTACTTCTCTGTTTCTATGCTGCACTACTCCAATTCAGACTTTCATCATCTCTCACTGTTCAATCAAAATTGTCTTCCCACCAATCTTCCCACTTCATCCTCTCTCCTAAAATCCATCCTCCTTTCAGCTGTTAAAGCAACTTTTTGTTTCCAACATCTAATTTGAAAACATAAAGGCTAAAATAATTTTCCCTTAAGTACGAATGTCTTCTAAATCTAGCTGGTACCTAAATCCTACCATTAGCATTTAACAATTCCTTTGGAGAAAAAAAATCCTGAAATTCATATGAAACCAAAATGCAGCCCCACTAGCCAAATCAACCCTGAGCAAAAAGAATAATACTGAAGGCATCACATTACCTCACTTCAAATTATACAAGTCCACAATAACTAAGACAGTGTCGTGCTATTCAGTAACATAAAGATAGACACATAGATAAATGGAAACAATAAAGAACTCAGAAATAAAACCATATACTTACAACCAACTGATCCTTACAAAGCAGACAAAAACATATGCTGGGCAAAGGATGCTCTATGCAATAACTGGTGCTGGGAAAATTGGATAGCCATATGAAGAAGAATGTAACTGGATCCCTGTCTCTCACCATTTATAAAAATTAACTCAAGATGGATTAAAGACTTAAATTAAGACTATAAACATTCTAGAAGAAAACCTAAGAAAAACTCTTCTGGACAAAGACCTACATGAAGAATTTATGACTAAGATCTGAAAAGAAGATGCAACAAAAGGCTCGGTGCCTGTTGCTAAGTGGGTAGGGCGCCAGCCATGTACACTGGAGCTGGCGGGTTTGAACCCAGCCCAGATCTGCCAAACAACAATGACAACTACAACAAAAAAAAATAGTTGGGCATTGTGGCAAACATCTGTAGTCCCAAGCTGGGAGGCTGAGGCAAGAGAATCACTTAAGCCCAAGAGTTGGAGATTGCTGTGATCTTTTATACCACAGCACTCTGAGGGTGAAACATTGAGACTATTTCTTAAAAAAAAAAAAAAAAAAAGAAAGAAAATGCAACAAAGCAAACAAAGAAGACTTAATAAACTGAAATATTTCAGCACAGCAAAAGAAATAATCAACAGAGTAAATAAACAACGTACAAAATGAGAGAAAATGTTCACAAACTATGTATACAACAAAAAGTAATATTCAGAATCTACAAAGAACTCAAACAAGTCAGCAAGAATAAAACAAATAATCCCACTAAAAAGTAGGTATCAGACATAAACACTTTTCAAAAGAGATATAAAAATGGCCAATAAAAATATTTTTAAATGCTCAATATAACTAATCTCAGAGAAATGCAAATAAAAATCTCAGGTAGATACCATATTATTCTAACCATAAAAGCCTTTATTAAAAAATAAAAAAACAGGCCGGGCAAGGTGGTTCACACCTGTAATCCCAGCACCCTGGGAGGCTGAGGTGAATGGATTGCCTGAGCTTACAAGTTCACAATAGCACTGAGCCAGAGCAAGACCCTGTCTCTAAAAATAGTCAGGTGTTGTGGTGGGTGCCTGTAAGCCCAGCTCCTCGGGAGGCAAGAGAATCACTGGAGCCCAACAGTTCGAGGTTGCTGTAAACTATGATGCCACAGCACGCTACTGAGGGCGATAAACTGAGACTCTGTCTCAAAAAAAAAAAAAAAATCAAGAAACAATAAATGCAATGAAAAGGAACACTTATACACAGTTGGTGGAAATGCAAATTAGCACAACCTCTATGGAATACAGTATGGAGATTTCTCAAAGAACTAAAAACAGAACTACCCATTCAGTCCATCAATCCCACTACTGGGTATCTGTCCAAAGGAAAAGAAGTCATTATATCAAAAAGACACCTGCACTTGCATGTTTATTGGAGCACAATTCACAGTAGCAAACATATGAAATCAACCTACGCATCTATCAATTGATGAGTGGATAAAGAAAATGTGGTATACATACACTATGGAATACTACTCAGCCATAAAAAAAAAACAATATCTTTTGCAGCAACTTGGCTCATACTGGAGGCCATCATCCTTAGTGAAGTAACTCGGGAACTGAAAACCAAATATTGCATGTTCTCACATATAAGGGGAACTGATCAATGCGTACTTATGGTCATACACTGAAATAATAGCTGTTGGAGAATCAAAAGGGCAGAGGGTGAAAGAGGGGTAAGTGATGAAAATTATCTGTTGAGTACAATGTACATTATTCTGTTGATGAATACACTAAAAGCCTAGATGTCACCATTCAATAAATCCATTCAATAAAACTGCACTTGTGCCAAATAAATCTATTGAAATAGAAAATAAGTTTAAAAACTACCAGAAAAAAAGATTTGACTAATCTTGTGTTGTGCATCTCTCTCTTTATTCATTCATCAATTCATATTATTCCTGATGTATTTCACAAGAAAATATAAGAATCAATATACTTACCCCTAGGGCAGCCCCTGTGGCTCAGTGAGTAGGGCGCCGGCCATATACCGAAGGTGGCAGGTTCAAACCCGACCCCGTCCAAACTGCAACCAAAAAATAGCCAGGTGTTGTGGCGGGAGCCTGTAGTCCCAGCTGCTCGGGAGACTGAGGCAAGAGAATCGCGGAAGCCTAGGAGCTGGAGGTTGCTGTGAGCTGTGTGACGCCACAGCACTCTACCGAGGGCGACAAAGTGACTGTCTCTAAAAAAAAAACCCAAAAAACTATATATATTTTTTTCCCCTAAATTCTTCACCATGCATGTTCACTTTTGTTTATATTTTTCTCTATAGTAAATTTACAAACAAAGACATATCCAAACCTTGAGTTTTGACAAATGCTCATACCAGATTAACCTAAACTATTCTCCGGGTACAGAACATTCCGCAACATTATCACAACCACAAAACATTCCCTCTTGCCCCTTTCCAGTCAACTCCTGGTCTCTCCTCCCCAGATCCCAGCCGACAACTACTACTGCAGGTTTTTTCTATCATGAATTAGTTTTATTTGTTTAAATAGCACATAAATTCGAAAGTGCCATATTGTACCAGTTATCTATTGCATCTCAGCTCAAACTGTATTTATTTTGCCCATTGTATGAAAGCAGTATGGGCTCTCAAAGAGTTCTGCTTGGACCGTCGGCGTAACACGGAGCGTTAGCGTGGGACCCCGGAGGGACACTGCAAGAGGACAGCTCTTTTTCTTTCTTTCCGGTTCCGCGGGCGGGCCCAATCCTGCGAGTGCGCACGGCGTCTGCAACCCCGACTCCGCTGGTGCGCGCGCTTCCTTCCCAGTCCGGCGAGTGCGCACGGCGTCTGCAACCCCGACTCCGCTGGTGCGCGCGCTTCCTTCCCAGTCCTGCGAGTGCGCACGGCTTCTGCAACCCCGACTCCGCTGGTGCGCGCGCTTGCTTCCCAGTCCAGCTGCTTCCTCAAGTGCAGTTTCTCCAGCAGGAAGCTACTGCAGGGCTGGGGGCTTCTGCAGCTCCCAGCTCCTGAAGCGCGCAGCAGCCAACAGCACCCAGCAGCTTTCCTTAGAGTCACCAACCCTCCGCAAAACTCCTCCTCAGGGCAGTTCTGTAATAGCAGATGCCTCCCGTGAGACACGCCCGTGATGGATTCCCGGGCACGGCGGAGAACTTATTTGCAGCAAGCTCCATCGGTACTAAAGCAACTTCCCTGCCATTCAGGGCCCGGTGCGGGGGCTCCTCCTGCGTACTTTGTTTTGGCTTTGGGGATAGTGCCTGCTCCTTCCATCAACTATTCTATAATATATCCATAAGGGCTTTCTTTACCTCGTAACAGCCAACCGTTGTTACTCCAATTCTCTGTTACAGTTAACAAATTTTTTATATTAAACCTTCCTTATTAAATTACTGTCTGGTTTCTCTTTCCTGATTGAACTCCTGATTGAACTCAGACTAATACAAGAACGGGATGTACTTTTTGATACAAGCTGCTTTACTTATATTCTGCATAATGTTTTTTGTTTGTTTGTTTTTGAGACAGAGTGCCGTAGCCTCCGATGTAGCTGGGACTACAGGCATCCGCCACAACGCGCGGCTATTTTTTGGTTGCAGCCCTTGTTGTTTGGCGAGCCCAGGCTGGATTCGAACCCGCCAGCTCAGGTGTATGTGACTGGCGCCTTAGCCGCTTGAGCCACAGGCGCCGGGCCTCAGCATGATGATTACAGTTTTTTTATTCATAATGACATCAGTGCACAAGAGATTCCGTATTATGTTTTTGATGTTTGTCTGTATATTGCGCTATATATCAATAATTAACTTCTTTTTATTGCTGAATGGTTTATAGATGGAAGAAAGATGATTAAAGCTATTTTATAACATTCTTGTATAAGTTTCATCAATATACTTTTTATTTCTTTAACATTTTGGATTACCCTAAAATCGGCAAAGATAGTAAAGAGAGTTCTCATGTACCACTCACTCAGTTTTAGTTTTCCCCAGTCTTATGGTTTCAAGTATCGTGGTACATTCGTCAGACAAGGAAGCCAGCCAGACACAGTGGCCCATACCAGTAATCCCAGCAGCTTGAAAGGTTGAGGCAGGAAGATTGCCAGAGCCTGGGAGTTTGAGACCAGCCTGGGCAACATAGACACAATCTTTACAAAAAATAATGAAAAAATTAGCCAGTCACAGTAGTGACTGTACTCGGAAAGCTGAGACGGGAGGATCTCTTATGCCCAGGAGTTTGAAGCTGCAGTGAACTACATTCAGGGCACTGTACTCCAGCCTGGGCGACAGAGTGAGACCCTATCTCAATAAATAAATAAATAAATAAATAACCAATATTGGTTGGTACATTACTATACACTAAACTCTAACTTTCCCAATTCTTCCATTAAAAGCTTAAATCAGATTTCTCCCAGGTTAACACTCTTCAGAGGATTCCCAGTATAGTTAGAATTAACCAAATTCCTTATGTGATCCTATGTGATCTTACACCTCCATGTTTTTCCAATTCTATTTCTTGCCACTTTTCCCTCACTTGTTATGATTCAGACACGCTGGCTTTTAAAAATTATTTTTCCAAAGCCCCCAAAAACAAAGAAGTCTGCCAGCATCAAGGTCTTTGGACATGCTGGTCCCTTGGTCCCTCTGCCTGGAACATTTTGCTTTCCCAATGGCTGGTTCTATATCATTCTTGGGTTCCATAGCCTGTAGTTTACATATAAACTCAGAGAAGACTTTCCTGCTTATTTAATCCAATAGAGTTTTTCCCTGTTATTTTCTTTCACGGCAACCTTTTTATGTTTAGTAATTACATTCAAACAAGTCAACATAATTAGTAATCATGTTTTCATTTGCTTATTTGCTTTCTATCTTGGCCACTAGACTATAAGCTGCATTACGGTAGAAACCACATTCATTTTTTTCACTCTGTATTCAAACACCAGAGCAATTTCTAAAAGCATGATAGTGCTCCATAAAAAAATGTGTTGTGAGAATAGACACAGGAACAGGAGTTTTACATTGTTATATAGTTGTATCCGTTAGTCTCTTCTTTGATGACTTTTATGTTTTGTGCCTTTCCTAAAAGATCATTTAAAAAGTTCTTCAGTAGGGAGCGGTGGCTCAGGCCTATAATCCCAGCACTGTGGGAGGCTGAGGAGGGAGAATTGCTTGACCTCAGGAGTTCGAGACTTGCCTGAGAGAGGGTGAGACCCCGACTCCTAAAAAAATGGGATAAACCCAGCCAGGCGCAGCAGCAAGCGCCTGTAATCCCAGCGGCTTCTAGAGGCTGAGGCAGTGGGATGCCCACAGCCGTAATCTGAGGTTGCAGTGAGCGATGACACCACTGCACACTGCTCAGGGCATAGGGTGGGACTCTGTCTCAACAAACAAACAAAAAGAAATAAATAAAAATAAAAAAATAAGCATGGAAATTTTTAAAAATTTCTTCAATAATTTCTATTAATACTTTTATAATTACATTGTATTCTACATGAAATTTTTTAATGCACATGAAATTTAATTCATGACTTTTTTTCTGAAACTAATATCAAGACCATTTACTGAATAGTCTACCTCTCTCCTTTGGTTTGGAATCTATTCTTTTTTATATTAAATTCTCATATATGGAAAGATGTTTCCAGATGTCTAGTATTTCAATGATTCATTTATCTCTACAAAAGACCCACACAGTCTGAGTAGCATGGCTATTTGGTATGATAGGGCCAGATGTACTATCTAGCACCACCATCACAACTATTCTTCTGCCTGTTTACACACTTCCGGATGAACTTTGGAATCAAGTTGCCAAGTTTTTTTAAGAGCCCTAAGCATTGTCATTAAAATTTCCTTCAATATAGGTGGATGCGGTGGCTCACACCTGTAATCCTAGCACTCTGGGAGACAGGGGCTGGTGGATTGCCTGAGCTCTGGAGTTCAAGACCACCCTGAGCAAAAGTGAGACCCTGTCTCTATTTATAACAGAAAAAAAAAAAAAAAAAAAAAACTAGCTGGCAGTTGTGGCAGGCACCTGTAGTCCCAGCTACTTGGGGGGCTGAGGCAAGAGGATCACTTGCGCCCAAGAGTTTCAAGAGTTTCAAGTTGCTGATGATGCCATGACACTCTGCCCAGGGTGACTGAGTGAGACTCTCACTCTCAAAAACGAAAACAAAAACTTTTCTGGGTGGTGCCTGTGGCTCAGTTGCAGCCCCATATAATGAGGGTGGCGGGTTCAAACCACAGCCACAGCCAAATTGCAACAAAAAAATAGCCAGGCGTTGTGGTGGGCGCCTGTAGTCCCAGCTACTCAAGAGGCTGAGGCAAGAGAATCGCTTAAGCCCAGGAGATGGAGGTTGCTGTGAGCAGTGTGACGCCACAGCGCTCTACCAAAGGTGACAAAGTGAGACTCTGTCTCTACAAAAAAAAAAAAAGGAAACAAAAACTTATCCTGGAATATACAGAATAATTGAAGAAGAACTGAAACTTTTATTATATTGTCTTCAAATCAAAGAATATGATAAACTTTCCTATTTATACTGATTTATTCCTTTATGTACTCGACCCTTAACATAGGCTAGTCATATGACTAGATTCAGAGCATTTATTATTTGGAATTAGAAGAAACCTCCAAGGCAGGATGCCATGGCTCATGCCTATAATTGTAACACTCTGGGAGGCTGAGGCAGAAATATTACCTGAGCTCAGGAGTTCGAGACCAGCCTGAGCAAAGTGAGACCCTGTCTCCCCTAAAAATAGAAAAATAAACTGGGCATTTTGGTGAGTGCCTGTAGTCCCAGCTACTCGGGAGGCTGAGGCAGGAGAATCACTTCAGCTCAGGAGTTTGAGATTGCTGTGAGCTAGGCTGAGGCCATGGCACTTTAGCCAGGGAATAGAATGAGACTCTGTCTCAATAAAAAAAGAAGAAACCTCCAAGACCACTGCTCGCTACATGATGTGCATCAGCAACATGCAGTGAGTACTTTTACACTTCTACTGATTGGTAGTCATGGCCTCTTAAGGAAATACATTTCATTTTAGGTTGTTTCAAACATTTTGTCCATTTTAATGTCATGTGTTTTTGTAGCTCCATATCTCAATAAATATTTATTCTACTGTGTCGTGGTATATACTGATTGATGGAGAATTTTGTACTCTATACATTGATGCTCTTCATTTTTTTGTGCTTTTAATTTTTTTTATTCTTTTCAGCCTATTACTATATGATGTCGTCATTAAGCAATTTTCGGCCAATTTTTCTCTACGAATTCAAATTGAACCAAAGCGCTGCCGAAACAGCCCAAAAAATTAACCAGGCATTTGGCAATGATAGTGTTAATGAACTCACTATTCAATGTTGGTTTGCGAAATTTCGTTCCGGAAATTTTAGCCTCAAAGATGAGCCCCGAAGTGGTAGATCTAGAGTAATCCAGGACGAGGATTTGAGGACCCTGGTAGAGACTGACCCATCACAAACGGTGTGTGGGATGGCGGAAGAACTGGGTGTCAGCTACCATGTGGTTTTTGATGGTTTAAAATGTATTGGAAAGGCCAAAAAGCTCGAAAAGTGGGTGCCCCACGATTTAAACGATCAGCAGAAATTGTCACGTTTCGAGGTTTGTTCTTCATTGCTTTTGTGTAACCAAAATGATCCTTTTTTGGATCGGATCATCACGTGTGATGAAGAGTGGATTCTCTACGACAATAGGAAACGTTCAGGACAGTGGTTGGACACTGATGAGCCACCCAGGCACTTCCCAAAGGCGAAACCCCACCCAAAAAAGATCATGGTTACTGTATGGTGGTCAGCGGCTGGTGTGATTCACTATAACTTTCTGCAACCAGGCCAAACCATCACAGCAGAGTCCTATTGTGAGGAAATCCACGAAATGTACCGAAAATTGCGTCAGCAGCAGCCAGCACTGGTCAACAGAAGAGGTCCGATCCTGCTCCACAACAATGCCCGGCCGCATGTCTCACAAATCACCATCCAAGAATTAAAGGAATTGAGCCTCGAAGTACTGCCCCACCCACCATACTCCCCAGACCTCTCACCAACCGACTACCATCTTTTCAAGCACTTCAATAACTTTCTCACCGGTAGAACCTTTGCCAATCAGGACCTAGCAAAAACGGCCTTCGTTGACTTCATCGAATCCCGAGCTCCCAATTTTTATGCTGACAGAATTAATTGACTTGTGTTACTTTGGCAAAAGTGCACTGATTCAAATGGCGCTTATTTCGATTAAATTGAATAAATGTTCACTGAGATATTACAGTTTAAAGTAGACTCATAAAAATGGACAAAACTTTTAAAATGACCTATAGCATTAAAAGTTCTTACAGAAATTCATTAGAAAATGCCTGATACATGCCTAGCTTAATGTTAGGTGGAAGCTCAAAGTATCTTTTTGGTTACAAAATTAGAATATGACTTAACTCAGATATTGATCATGAATAACAGGAAGAAAATAAAGTCCTGGAGAATGAACAGAAGGAGCAGCCCATCCTGAAGGCAATGCCCATAGCAATGTCTGGTTAATATGTAGGAATCAGTTATTCCGGTTTTATTTGCCCATTTCTTATAACTAATATATCTGAATTTGTTCTCATAAGAGAGCCAGTTTTTAGATATTATTTCTTTTGAGGTGTCTGAAAGAGTCTTTTTCATACATATAAAGTTTCTATTAGTTGCCTGTGTTTTTTTTTTATTGTTGTTCTGATTGATTTACACTATGTATTTAAATGATGTGGATATACAACCTCTGTTAGATGTATGTATATCTAAATAACCTCCCACTTTGTCTTGTTTTTTCAATATGCTACAGATACTTATTGACAAATAGAGTTTATTAGCTGTATCTCTTCTATACTTCATACCCCATTTATGAAATCTTTGCCTACCTTACACTGTCATGAAACTACATGACAGTGGTTTTCTCTTCTATTTTTTTAAAGCATTTTCTTTCACATTTAGATCTAAAATATATCTGAACTTATTTTTGTGGTTTATAGGCAGAAATCTAAGTATATATTTTCCTACTTTATAACCAGTGAGTCAACACTATTTAATTAAAAGACAATCCCAATAATAGTGAAACTTTGTTTTCCATAATCCAGATAGACATATATGTGTGTGTCACTTTGGGTCATCAATTGTGCTCTGTTTATATTTTTTTAACTACCTTTGTACCAATATCATATTATCTAAATTACTAAGACTTCATATTAAAATTTGGTCTCTTTTTGTTGTTCTTGGCCTTTGAAATTAGTATTCAAATTCTAACATCACACACTTTATAAGCCAATAATCTCCTATGTAGTAGAAATTTGAGATGAAGTTCTGAACACAATTACTAGAATAACTGTAGAAGAGTTATATAAAAACTCTTATATACAGTTATTCTAGTAATTGTGTGTATATATATATATGTGTGTGTGTGTGTGTATATATATACTGATTTTCATATAAAACTCTTCTACAGTTATTCTAGTAATTATATATATATATAATTCACTAAGTAGAAAATGAAACCATGTAAGAAAACAGAAACAAACTAATTGTTGATATAAGAATGGACAGATATAATGTGTCATATTCACAAAAGGGAATATTACCTCATGAAAAGAGAATGTGTCTCAACTATATGTAAGGATAAGGATAAAAATCTTAACATCATGTCACTAAATTGATATAGAAATCAAAGTATGGTATGCTAGTGTTTCATAAAGTTCAACAAGTAATGCAAATTGAAAAAAATAGATATGATAAAAATGTATAAATCTTTATACATGTGTATATGATAAATATGTCTTAAAGGTAGAAAATATTAAAAACAACAATAAAACTAAAAATTTGGAAAAATGGAACAAGTGTACAGATAGAGAGGATATTATTACATAAGTAATATGCTTGTGGATACATTCTACTACCTTGTTTGCAGTGTTTTGGGATATATACATAAGTAAATATACCCGAATTAAAAATATAAAATAAAAACTAGCATTATTATCACACCAAAAAACATCCATTATTCAGTTTTGTGCCTAAGGTTCCAAGTAATTAGCCAATTAAATAAACACATATGTGTGTAGGTATTTAATTCATTTCTTATTAAATCAATGAATATGTATGTTTTCCACTAAGTATTGTTTTTATTGTTGCTTGATGATAAAAATGAATATTTTTGACTGCATTCTTTCCTTTTAAGAAATTCTGCCAGCTTTTTTAATCATGAAGTTATAAAATAACAAAAAGTTGGGGCTTATAAGTAAATTCACCTAGAAAACTGCTGTTTTAATAAGAATCTGAGTAGTATGAAAAATGATTTATTCTAATGTATTTTGAAAATTCTAGTACTTGGCTCATTCCAAGAGGAACTTTATGTTTAACCAGACTAAAGTTGCAGATATGCTCATATAAATGCAAACTAGATGTGCTATCCAGGAAAGGCCATTTCCTCAATCTAAATCTCTTTAAATATCCGATCTAATATTGAAAAAGTTTCATCAAAAAAAGTGACAACAAACTTTGCTGTAAAGGCCAAGGTGTGTCCAAAAGAAACTGGAAAAAATATAAATAATTGAAGACACACTATACATAGTTACTTTTACCAGTACATTCGTCCATACGGAGTTTATTCTTACCCGTCTCCCCACCAAATCTTTCCCTGTAACAGAAGGATGACTCTATACTCATAGAATATACCTGAAAGTATTGGTGTTTAAACAAGTATGCATATAACCTATAAAGACCAATTATTCAGAATGCTCAAATGTAAAGAAGAGCCTCTGAAAAGCTATATATTTTTTAATTTATTTTTTTTTCATATTTAGACTGAATATTTATTTCTCTTATTTTATGACATTATCTATAATATTCACCCACACCACTGTTGGTAGTAGAAGGCATTCCTTTTTTTTTTTTTCATGAAAATAATTTGTGTTTCTTTGTTTCAAATAATTTCTAAGAAATAAACTTCAACACGTTTAGAAGATTCAGTCTACCTTAAACAAGGTTTGACAGAACGAAGAATGGCTGGTTGATTTTCTTTACCTGTCATTCACCCTTTGCTGGTTGAAGTTTGTTTATTTTTTTATTGTTAAATCATAGCTGTGTACATTAGTGCAATCGCCTGTACCCATTCTAAGATGCACCATAGGTGTGGCCCCACCCATTACCTTCCCTCCACCAAAACCTCCCCCCTCCCTTCCCCTTCCTTGGCCCTTAGATGTCTGGAACAGAATAGAGAACCAAGAGATGGATCCAGCTACTTACCGTTATTTGATCTTTGACAAGCCAATTAAAAACATTCAGTGGGGAAAAGATTCCCTATTTAACAAATGGTGCTGGGTAAACTGGCTGGCAACATGTAGAAGATTGAAACTGGACCCACACCTTTCACCATTAACTAAGATAGACTCTCA
>CAUYPK010001142.1:0-11058 GCA_963574355.1 Loris lydekkerianus
AGTAACCATGATCTTTTTTTGGTAGGGTTTCGCCTTTGGGAAGTGCCTGGGTGGCTCATTGGTGTCCAACCACTGCCCTGAACATTTCCTATTGTTGTAGAGAATCCACTTTTCATCACACACGATGATCCGATCCAAAAAAGGATCGTTTTGGTTGTGCAAAAGCAATGAAGAACAAACCTCGAAACGTGACAATTTCTGCCGATCGTTTAAATTGTGGGGCACCCACTTTTCGAGCTTTTTCACCTTTCCAATACGTTTTAAACCATCAAAAACTGCATGGGAGCTGACACCCAGTATTTCCGCCATCCCATGCACCGTTTGTGATGGGTCAGTCTCCACCAGGGTCCTCAAATTCTCGTCCTGGATTACTCTAGATTGACCACTTTGGGGCTCATCTTCGAGGCTAAAATTTCCGGAACGAAATTTCACAAACCAACATCAAACAGTGCGTTCATTAACACTATCATTGCCAAATGCCTGGTTAATTTTTCGGGCTGTTTCGGCAGCGCTTTGGTTCAATTTGAATTCGTAGAGAATAATTGGCCGAAAATCACTTAATGACATCATATAGTAATAGGCTGAAAAGAATAAAAAAAAAATTAAAAGTAGAAAAAATGAACAGCATCAATGTATAGAGTACCAAATTCTCCATCAATTAGTATATACCACGACACAATACAATAAATATTTATTGAGATACGGAGCTACAAAAACACATGACATCAAAAACTTTGAAACAACCTAATAATTTCTCTTTAAAGGTTTGGTAGAATTCTGATGTGAAACCATTTGGTCCTGCGCTTTTCTTTTTAGGGAGGTTTTGTATGGTTGATGCTATTTCAGAACTTGATAGGGGCCTGTTCAACATTTCCACTTGATTCTGGTTAAGTCTTGGAAGGTGATGTGCTTCCAATTCCTTCAGATTTTCATATTTCTGAGAATAGAGTTTCTTGTAATATTCATTAAGGAATTTTTGGATTTCTGAGGAGTCTGTTGTTATTTCATCTTTGTCATTTCTGATTGATGAGATTAGAGATTTCACTCTTTTTTTCCTTATTAGGTTGCCGAAAGGTTTATCTGTTTTATTGACCTTTTCAAAAAACAAGCTTTTTGATTTATTGACCTGTTGTATAATTCTTTTGTTTTCAACTTCATTTAATTCTGCTTTACTTTTGGTTATTTCTTTTCTTCTACTTGGTTTGGGGTTGGAATGTTCTTCCTTTTCCAGTTGCTTGAGATGTTCCATTAAGTTTTTAACTTCCTCTCTTTCCGTTCTCTTGAGGAAAGCTTGCAGTGGTATAAATTTTCCTCTTAGGACTGCCTTTGCATTACCTCAGAGGTTGTGATAATTCATTACTTCATTGTCATTTTGTCCAAAATTTTAGCAATTTCTTTCTTAATCTCATCTCTGACCCAGCTATCATTCAGCATAAGGTTAACTTCCATGTTTGTGTATGTGTATGCAGATTCCTATTTTTTCTGAGCTCAAATTTTAGTCCATTGTGGTCCGAGAAGATGCAAGGAATAATTTCTATTCCTTCAAATTTACTGAGGTTAGACTTGTGACCTAAGATGTGCTCAATTTTGGAGTAAGTTTGGTGAGCTGATGAGAAGTATGTGTATTCGGTTATGTTGGGATGAAATGTTCTGTAGATGTCTGCTAAATCCAAACGTTGGATGGTTAGGTTTAAATGTAAAATTTCTTTGCTCAGGTTCTTTTGGATAATTGATCCAACCCTGCCCAAAGAGTGTTAAAATCTCCAACTATTATGGATTTGGAGTAAATCAAGTTGCTCATGTCTGTTAGAGTTTGTCTTATAAATTGAGATGCATTCTGTTTGGGTGCATAGATATTAATAATTGAAATCTCATCATATTGAGTATTACCCTGAACAAATATGAAGTGACCATTCTTTTTTTTTATTATAAATCACAGCTGTGTACATTAATGTGATCATGGGGCACCATACACTTGGTTCATAGATCGTTTGACACATTTTCATCACACTGGTTAACATAGGCTTCCTGGCATTTTCCCAGTTTTATTGCTAAGACATTTACATTCCACATTTGCCAAGGTTTACATATACCCTTGAAAGAAGTGAACATTCTTATCCTTCCTTACTTTTGTTGGTTTAAAGCCTATTGTTTCTGCAAATAAAATTGCAACACCTGATTTTTTTTGATTACCATTTGCCTGAAATATGGATGACCACCCTTACACCCTGAGTCTAAATTTGTCTTTTAAGTTAAGATGTGATTCTTGTATGCAACAAATATCTGGCCTGAGTTTTTGTTTCCAGTCAACTAACCTATGCCTCTTTAGAGCAGAGTTTAAGCCATTCACATTAATGAAGAATATTGATAAGTCTGGTAATATTTTCACTATCGAGTTTTTCAAATGTCCCGAGGACATTTTTAATCTTTTCACCAGTGTGGAAGTTGGTGTTTGATCAAAAGTTTCAGAGTGAGTTTACTTTTGTGGTATAGTATTGGGTTGGTCATTATGGAGGATAGGTCTGAGAATATCCTTAAGAGCTGGTTTGGTTAAGGCAATTTTCTTCAACATAAGAATTTCATTAAAGTATTTAATTTCTCCATCACAAATGAAACTTAGTTTAGCTGCATATAAGATCCGGTGTTGAAAGCTATTTTGTCTTAGGAGATTAAAAGTTGATGACCACCCTCTTCTGGCTTGAAGAGTTTCAGCAGAGAGATCCGTAATCATTCTAATATTCTTCCCTTTGTATGCAATGATTTTCTTTCATCTGGCTGCTTTGAGAATTTTCTCCTTCATATTAACTTTAGTGAAGTTAATTATGATATGCCTGGGGAATGTATTATTGGGGTTGAGTCATGTTGGAGTTCTGAAACTGTCATCTGAATTTCAGAATCTCTAGGCATGTCTGGAAAATTCATTTCATTATTTCATGGAGAAGGGCCTCTGTGCCTAGCGAGGCCACTTCATCGGTTTCAGGGATTCCAATGAGTTCTAGATTAGCCTTCTTCAAATTATCCCAGAGCTCTCTGAGTGAAAGAGTCATTTTTTTCTCTTCATTTCTCTTCCTCTTTGAGAGTTTGGGAGTGTTCAAAGGGTTTGTCTTCAATGTCAGAAATATTTTTCTTCTGCTTGCTCCACTCTGTTACTGAGGGATTCTATTGTATTTTACAGACCTTTGAGTGCTGCAAGTTCTTGCTTCAGTGTGTCTAAGTCTTTGGTGGTTTTGTCTCTAAATTCGTTGAATTCTTGAGTCAACTTTTGAATTTCTCCTCGAATACCTAATTCCAACTTTTGCATTACTGCTTGAAGTTTCAAGTCCAAATTTTACTCCACTTTATTAATCTTGTTTGCAATACAAATTTGGAATTCTGTTTCTGACATCTCAGCCAGTTGTTTATGAATGGGATCTTCAATTGCATTTGCCATATCTTTCCTTGGGGGGTGGGTTGATCTATTCTGGTTATTCATGTTACCAGAGTTTTCCTGCTTATTTTGCACCTTGATTGTTTTACTCCCTTTGACTTTTTCCCCTGGAGCTTTGTTGAGGACCCATACAGTGCTGTGGCCTGAGAAACTGGGGCCTTTTTTGGTGTGGTGGGGCTAAGTGGTTCTGTCTATTTTTAAGCTGGTTTTTGTTTGACGCCAGTGAAACAGTTACTCTGGGTTGAAGTCTCAGCTGTGGAGGAATATAAGCAATGAAGTCCCCCCACCCACCACCGGCAACAATCGGAAATGGAAAATCAAACCTTCCTACAACCACACACCCAGGGTACCTCCTGAATAATTCTCAGGTGGTTGGCTCAGTTCACAAGGTCCAAATCAATTGTCTCAGTCACCACCTTTCTTGGGTAGAAGAGTTTAAGAGGTCTCTAGGACATGGGTCACAGGGGTCTGGTGACTACTCTGATATGGCTTGCTCCTGTGCTGCGTGGAGTCAGGAGGAGCCACCCAGCCAATAGATCATTCTGGAAAGGTTGATGCCTCCTTCCCCACCTTGCACCACTGTCACACCCAGTCACTGATAGCCCTGCAGTTGGCTGAACCTGTTGCCTGTATTGAACAGATACTCCAGGGTTTTGCACCTGCCTGAATCACAAGAAAATCTACCAGGCCACTGCGCTCTGCCTCTATCTAGCAGGAGGAGGTGAGACCTGAGAACCTCGGACACTTGATGAAGGTTGGGAGGTATTCACTCAGGTCCAGTCCCGCCCCTGATTGAAGTTACTGTCAGTTCTTTCCTGTTGCCTTCCTTTGTCTATACGCTGACGATCCCCTGAGGGCCAGGTGCATCTTAGGCTCAGTAAAGCTGTCCTCTGGGTTAACCCCACCCTGGGAGCTTTCCAGGTGTGTGAGTCGGTAAGGCAAATCTTTTACTTCTGAATGGATGCTGGCCTCCTGTGGTTGCCCAGGGAGACAGGGGATGTGTCTTCAGAATATCTGGGTGTGAGCCTTATTGCTGCTCAAAGATGGCTGCCGGATTGTGCCACCAGGAACTGCTGCTCTGGTGTCGTGCCCTCTCAGCCGACCATTCTCTCTTTGCTCCCATGTCCCAGAGTCAGCGCAGACCATCTGCAGCTTAGGCGCTGTCCACATACCTCAAGAAATCACCCAAGAGTCTAGACACCTGGGGGACAGGCCTCCAGACCTCAGAGTTAGAGTGGAGGAGAGTGCTGGGAGCTCAGAGTTGCAGGTGGAGAATATACACAGTTTTATACTGTTTTATGCCTGGCTGTATTGCTTTTAAATGATGTATCTCAGGGAACTGCTGCAGCTTGGTGTGGTTCCCTCTTAGCTGAGCATCCTCTCCTCGCTCCCGTGCCCCAGAGTCAGCACTCACCAGCTGAAGTTTAGGCACTGTTCACACCCCTTGAGAAATCACCCAAGAATCTGAACTCCTGGGGGACATGCCTCTAGACCTCAGAGTGAGAGTGGAGGGGAGTGCTGGGAGCTCAGAGTTGCAGGTAGGGAGTATGTACAGTTTTATACAGTTTTATGCCTGGCAGGAGAATGGCAAGTCTCCCTAGTATGGGAGGCAGGTCCAGTTTTTAGAGGGTCTCTCTCGTGGATTGTAGTGGGAGGACCTTTTAACTCTGCCCGATTGTTTGAGGGCTCTCCATGCCATTCTCATGGGGGAGGGGACTCCCGTCCACTTGGTGATTGATTTTGTACCTTTTGTTGGTATCCTTGTGGTCATAGCTCGCCTCTGTGGGTTAATGTGCGTTCTTCAGCCTTCTCTCTTGGTGCAGCTCAAATTCACCAGGTTACTTGCTAAATTTTTGTCCTTTAACTCTCCTTCTTGATGGGAGCCTCTGTGGAAAGCTGGTTTCAGTCAGACATCTTGTCTTCAACCCCTCCTTACACTGACTTTCAAAGCAAGAGGTATTTTTTCTATAAAGGGAAATATTTGCCGTTCAAGACAGCATATTGAGAAATGATGTCATACTCTATTAGGAATAAAGCACAGATAAATATTGTAGTAACAATTTTTTCATTTTAGTCTGGCATTCATATTCATGACTAAGCTTTAGAAGCCTCTCTGAGTAGAAAAAATAGCATTTTACTCCCATCACAATATATGTTGCTAAAGTGTTGTTGGAAAGATGTTCTTGAATGGAAAATTATAGGGTTTGTGTTATTGTTATGGTTAGTGTTGGGATAGCATAGAGTTAAGGTTATGTTTAGAGATAGGATTAGAGGATATGGTTAGGGGTTAGGATTAGGGTTAGGGTAAGAATTAAGATTAGGTTTGGGTTAGGGTTAGGTGATAGGGTTAAGATTAGGGTCAGGGTTAGAAAACAGGATTTATCTCTGAACATATATGCCATGGTAAAATGCTGATGAAATGGTAACCTTTTTTTTTTTTCAGTTAAGGATATATATTTGAATGACAAAATATAGGTAGGGTAGATAATAATAAACATCTAAATGTTAACATTAAACTCAAAGCAACCTTCAGGGAGAAAGATTTGCATTCTGTCTAGGACGTTTTGCACTTTAAGATTGCCCTTGGAGAAATGATTCCATTCAATAGTAAAAAGCAAATAAAGATACATACTCTAGAAAGTAACCTTTCGTTTTAGTGTGGCAACAACATGCATGACCTAGAGTCCTCTAAGCCTAATAGAAATAGGGTTTTATTCCCAATGTGTTGTGAGATAGTAAAATGCTATCTTCTTAGGAAAGAAATACATGTAGTAAAATAGCTCATGTTAAGGTTAGAGTGAAGGAAATAGTTAGGGTTTGTAGAAGGTTAAGGTTATATTTAGAGTTAGGGTTAGTGTATGGTTAGAGTGAGGGTTAGAGGATATTAATAATGTTAAGGTTAAAATTAAAATTAAAATAGTGGTAGTGATAGGGTTCGTGTTATAGAATAGGGTTTAGGTCATGTTTAACTTTAGGGGTAGGGTTATGAATTCGGATTTCAATTCAAATGCAGTGTCTGATGTTGAAATTCTGTTACAATTCCAACTTTTCTTCTCAACTTAAGAAAACATGTAGTTGAATGGCACCCTAAAGAGTTAGGAGTTGGGTTAATGAATGGTTACCTATGGTTAGAGTTAGGGTTAGTTAAGAGTAATGGTTAGTTAGAATTTGACTTAGGTTAGGGCTAGGTTTAGGGCTAAATTTAGAAGATAAGTTTAGGATTAGGGAAAGGGTTAGGATTAGGGTTGGGGTAGAGGATAGGGTTAATGTAAGGATTAGGGTAAGCATTAGAATTAGGGTTCAACTAGTGTTATGTTTAGAATTAGAGTTAGCAGATAGGGTTAAGTTTTGCATTAGGTTTATGGTTTGGTTTAGGAAACAGAACTTAACTATCAACCCAATATGTGAAGGTGAACTGCTATTTTCTGTTGCTAACATTTCTTCTCAGTGAAGAAAATCGTGTGGTTTGATCACAATCTATGGACATGCTCCTTTAGTCAATATGAACCTACATGTTAACTTTTACGTTGCAGCCACCTTGTGTTCTATGTGTTCTATCATGGCAAGTATTTGTTATTTAAGATAGCACATTGTGAAATGATTGTATTCATTGTTAGAAATCATGTGCAGAAGTATACTTATGGATTGGAGCTTTCATCTTAGACTGGGAACCACAGTTCTAATTAGGCCTTAGAAAAGTTGTAAGAGGGAAAGAACAGAATTTCACTTCATACAGGATATGTGATGGCAAAATGGTCTTGCAAAGGAAAACATTTATTCTCAGTGAATGAAAACATGTATTTGAATGACAAGCTATACTTATGCTGCTTTAGCCAATGTGCATCCTACATGTTAACATTCACCGCACAGCTAACTTCAAGGAGAGAGCTATGTGTTCCATCAAGTCATATATTTGCCATTCAAAATACCATATTGTGGGAGAGGCATAGCCAGATGGTGGACCAGAAATGTCTCCCTACTGGTCCATTCCCAGCAATGTGTGAAAAACATTTATTTAACTATATCCTATGAGGGTTACTTACCTGAAGTCATCAGCTCAGTGGAAAACTGAGACTGTGAACTACGGGAGTCAGCAAGGAAATCAGGAGCTGAGTAAAGGTGGAAAAGAAGGCAAGTGCATCACACTGGGTGGGGGATAGCCAGCCACTTCTCCCACAGAGGACTGGAGATGAAAAGGGGATGTCCTGCTGGTTTTTGATTTTGAGCTGTACTTTGCATTGGAACTCCTTTAGAAGTTTTAGAAGAGGGGTGGAATCAGTGTCCAGCGACCTGATTGGAATACCTGATGGGGTTTATTTCCTACCAGTTTGGCTGCTAGCTAGGGTGCCATTGTGGGAAGGTGGAGGCTGCTAGCTGGACGGTCATTGTGAGAAGTTTGTGTAGGAGAAACGATCTGCAGGGTCCTAGTTCATAGCCGGCTCTGGTGTACCTGATGAGCTTGGGCATTAATTCTTAGGGTGAGCGGAGTGGCTCCTACACCCCTGAGAATTATTCTCAGGTGGTATTATGAGATATGCCTTCTAAAGATTCTGGAATGAGCTTTAGGACCCCCGCCCCTCAGAAACTAAATGTTGAAGACACTGACTGAGGGCAACTACATCAGGAAGACAGGATCTGATCTACTTGGCAATTAAAGAGTGGTTTCCAGCATGGGTTCTCCATCACCTTATACTACAGCATAACCTGGTGTCCAGGAAATATATTCCAATATATGCATACATTTATTTATTTTTTCTTTTTTGATTTATTTTTATTAAATCATAACTGAGTAAATTAATGCATTTATGGGTTACAATGCACTAATTTTATGTAAAATTTTGAATGTTTACATCAAACTGGTTAACATAATCTTCAGCTCACTGACTTATTTGTTGTGTTAAGACATTTATACTCTACTCATAATAGTTTTGACACATGCACTTGCATTGTGGACATTAGGTGAGATATCACTAAATACCCTCCCTCTAACAGCCTCCCTCGTCCTCTCCCACCAGCCTCCCTCAGCCCCTCTCCTCTTCCACCTCTTCACACCTTCATTCTGGAATATAGTTGTGTTTTGTCATTCATATTAAAGTGTGGGTGATTATATATTGGATTCATAACAGTATTGATTACATTGGATAGTTTTACGACCATTCTTGAGATACGTTACTAGGAAGATATGCCGCAGCTTCATCCAGATAAAAATAAAAGATGTACAGTCTCCATCATTTCTATGGATGCATAGTATTCCATAGCATACATATACTACAATTTGTTTATTCTTTCATGGGTCCATGGGCACTTGAGATGTTTACATGACCTAGCAATTAAGTATTGGGCTTCAATAAACATTCTGGTGGAAATGTCTTTGTTGTAAAATGATTTTTGATCATCTGCGTATATACCTAGTAGAGGAATTGCAGGATTTAGCTCCTTGTATATTCTACAAACTTCTTTCCAAAAATGTCATATTAGCTTGCACTCCCACCACCAGTGTAGAAGTATTCCCTTCTCTCCACATTCATGCCAACATCTGTAATTTTGGGATGTTTTGATGTGGGCTAATCTTACTGGAGTTAGATGATATCTCAAAGTAGATTTGATATGCATATCTTGGATGATAAAGATGGTGAGCATTTTTTCATGTCTTTGTAGGCCATGCACATGTCTTCTTCAGAGAAGTTTCTGTTCCAGTCTCTTGCCCACAACAAAATGGGATTATTTGTTCTTTCCTTATTAATTAGTTTGAATTCTCTGAGGATTCTAGTTATCAAACCTTTTTCAGAAACATAACCTGCAAATATCTGCTCCCATTCTGATGGCTATCTTCTTGCTTTACTTACTGTGTTCTTGGCTGTATGGAAGATTTTTAAAGTTTGATCAGATCCCAGTGATATATTTTTGGTGTTGCTTCAATTGCTTGGGGGCTCAACCTCATAAAATATTCTCCCAGGCCAATTTCTTCAAGCATTTTCCCTGAACTCTTTCCTAGTATCTTTACAGTTTCATGTCTTAAGTTTAAAACTTTTATCCAGTGAGAGTCAATTTTTGTTAAAGGTGAAAGGTGAGGGTTCAGTTTCAGGCTCCCATGGGTTGCCAGCCAGTTAAACCACCACAGTTCATTAAATAGGGAGTATTTCCCCAAATTTATATTTTTGATAAGATTATCAAAGGTGAAATCAGGATAAGTGTCTGGGTTCACCTCTTGGTTCTCTATTCTTTTCCATATATCTACCTCCCTATTCTTGTGCCAGTGGCATGCTGTTTTAATCACTGTAGATTTATAGTATAGCCTGAAGTCACGTAGCGAGATTCCTTCTGATTTGTTTGTATTTCTGAGTAATATGTTGGCTATTAGAGGTTTTTTCAGATTCCATATATAACAAAATACTATTTTTTCTAGACCTTTTAAGTACAACAATGGTGCTTTAATAGCGAATTCATACAACTTTTTTTATTGTTAAATCATAGCTGTGTACATTAGTGCAATCAAGTGGTACAATGTGCTGGTTTCATATACAATCTTAAATATTCTCATCAAACTGTTCAATGTAGCCTTCATGGCATTTTCTTAGTTATTGTATGTAGACATTTGTACTCTGCATTCAGTAAGTTTATTCTGTACTCATTCTAAGATGCACTGTAGGTGTGGCCCCACCCATTACCCTCTCTCCACACCAACCACCCCCTCCCTTTCCCTCCCTTGGCCCTTTCCCCATATTCTTGTGCTATAGTAGGGTTATAGCCTTCATATGAAAGCTATAAATTAGCTTCATAATAAGGCTGAGTACATTGGATACTTTTTCTTCCATTCTTGAGATACTTTGCTAAGAAGAATATGTTCCAGCTTCGTCAATGTAAACATGAAAGAGGTAAAGTCTCCATCTTTCTTTAAGACTGCATAATATTCCATGCAATATATGTACCACAATTTGCTAGTCCATTTGTGGGTTGACGGGCACTTGGACTGCTTCCATGACTTAGCAATTATGAATTGGGCTGCAATAAACATTCTGGTACAGATGTCTTTGTTATATTGTGATTTTTGGTGTTCAGGGTATAAACCTAGTGAAGAAATTATAGGATTGAATGGTAGGTCTATTTTTAGCTAAGTATTCTCCAAACATCCTTCCAGAAGGAACATATTAGTGTGCATTCCCACCAGTAGTGTAAAAGTGTGCCCTTTTTTCCACATCCACGCCAACATCTCTGGTTTGGGGATTTTCTTATGTGGGCTACTCTTACTGGGGTTAGGTGATATCTCAAAATTGTTTTGATTTGCATTTCTCTGATGAAGGATGATGAGCTTTTTTTTCATGTGTCTGTAGATTGTGTGCATCTGTCTTCTTTAGAGAAGTTTCTCTTCAAGTCCCTTGTCCACCCTGAGATGAGATCAGTTGTTCTTTTCTTGCTAATATGTTTGAGTTCTCTGTGAATTCTGGTTATTAAACCTTTATCAGAGGTATAACCTGCAAGTATTTTCTCTCATTCAGAGGGCTGTCTGCTTGCTTTATTTACTATATTCTTGGCTGTGCATAAGTTTTGTACATTGATCAGGTCTCGGGCATGTATTTTTGATACTGCTTCTATTGCCTGGGGAGTCCTCCTTATAAAATATTCACCCAGGC